>CM052542.1:0-27913 GCA_028533065.1 Trachops cirrhosus
TCAACCTAAGGTTGACTTTGCCCCCAAGGGGACACACAGCACATTGTATGGATGTCTTTCAGGTTGTCCTTAGGGGGGTTAAGGTGGAAGTTACTGTCATGCACTGAATAGAGATAACAATTGCTAATAAGCACCTACAATGTGGAGAAAACCCCCCAATCTCATAACAATGAGAACCCCTACTCTATATGGAGCAGGATGAAGAGTCAATTAGAATACAAACAGCATGTGACTTTGCACCCTAGATCTGAAATCACACCTCTCTCTGGACAGGCAGCCTGGAGGCTGAGAACTAAAGAACAACAACAAAAATAAACAAAAATGCCAGCCATCTTGCAAAGACTGGGGAGGAATGTCCTTGGCTAAGAAGACACCCACGGAAGCTCAGAAGCCAAGGAAGATAGGACACCTTAAGAGACTGAACCTCACTGTGATAAACCACACCACTGAGGGCCACTGTCTCCTTGCATTACCCATAAATCACTCTGCAATAATTGTTTCTTAAAATCACTTAGAATCTATAATCTTACTCTTTTACATTCCAGAATTCACTATCTAACATTCTCTGCTTTCAAAATGTGGACCTTTGCCATATTGTGAGTTCCTCAGGCAACCTACAAGGGGCACAATTTTACTTACAAAATACTTCTGATTTCTAAACCACCTCTGCTCCAGGTCTTGAACTCATTTACAATGGTAAGAATCACGTTACTCTCTTATTTCATTATTAATGAACTTATAACTAACACATTTTTAACTCTTCTTGTCTTCATGTTTTATTACAAGCTTTAACTATTTTTTCATGCTTTATACAGCTAAACTAACATAATTTTACTATTGCATGATATCTTATTTACCTTGACAACTCATGAATATCAACTTAAGGTTATTATAAAAATACAACTTAGTAAAGTGTGTGATAAATAACATGCAGAAATAAATATCTTTTCTATACACAGTAATTTAAAGATATAATCAAAGAAAAGAACCAATGGTGCACTCCTAAATCCGGTGTCTGGTCTGGATGATGTGCTCATAAAAAGTGATCCCAAGGAACCGATCACTGACATTGGGACCTGAGACTTGTACATTGAAACAGTCTTTTAAAAACAATCAACAGGCACTGATATTCCACTATAATCAACCACTTTTTCTGCTGCCCTGTACTAAGATGTTATTCCCAAAAAAGGCCACGAGATGGCAGCAGAGTTCCACACTTGGGACACATTAGTGCCTTGGCCAAAGGGCTTGTTCAATTTTTACGTATAAAATGACAGTTTTATTTTTTTTAACCTCTTGGGTTAAAATTTATTTTAAGTAGATTTCACTTTCTTCATTGTTTAAGGAAGCTGCAACAAACTAAGCAAATGACAATTGATTTTCAAGCACACTTGGAACTTCTAAAAACCTGACTCTATTACACTATACGGTAAACTCCAACAAATGGCACATAAAATGCGTTTAGTGTTTCATTTGCCCTAATCTGGAAACCAGTCACAAGGTAACTGGACAGTCCATACCTTGAGACATTTTAAAATACACTTCTAAATACCATTGCCATCAACAGTCATTGACATTCCACCAGACTCAACTGTAATCTGAAAAGACACCAGCATTCTGGCTGCCTGTCACTACCAAATCCAATAAGCAATGACAGCGATTGATCTTTTATGGGCGTTTTATTCAGATGGCCAGAGATCTGAGAAGATGGAGGGTTCATACCCTAACAAACCATCTTCCCTTCTCTTTCCTGGCCAGATCTTTTGTAAGGGGGATGAGGGAGGACAAACAAGGTGCGGTGAGGGCTTTGAGATTCAGCAGCTGCAACATTCCAGTCCTCAGCAGTTAGCTGTTCCCAAGGAGGAGGGGTGGTCGTCTGCTCTCCCAGGAACAAAGGTCCGGATGTCCCCAGGAGGTAATCTCTAGCCAGGGTCCCAGGAGGTCGGCTGTTTTCCCCAGGAGCCAGGATGGGCCTTATCTGTAGTTTCTGAAACAAAAGTTTAACATACACATTACTTGCTAGACTTACAACTTTTTACCTTAAGCTAAAATTTTCCAAGACTTGAGTTCCCTATCACAACCACTTTTCTTGTTGAGCAGCACTAAGGTGTTATTCCCAAAATGAACAAGAGATGGCAGCACAGAACCACGCTTGGAACTTTTTATTTTTTTAAATTGACCATATTGTACTGTGGAGCAGGTTTCAAAAAATTGTATCAAAGGATTGAAATTATATAAAGTATGTTTCTTGCTCTCATTGCAGCCAATCTAGCAATCAGTAATAAGAGATAACTAGAAAGTCCTTATATTTAAAAATTATAAAATACACTCCTAAATAACCCGCAAATTAAATTGTAATTGCAGTTAAAAATAATTTGAAATGAATGATAATAAAAATAGTACATAAAAAACACTCTGTGAAAAAACCTATTGATAAATCCACACATTAGGGACAAAGCCAGATAATTAACAAATTTTGTATCGTATTACAAACCCGGAATAACAAATTAAATCCAGAGAAAGTGGAAGTGTGGAAATGTGCAAGTAGTGATGTCTGGAAGGGTACATACTTTTTTTCATTAAATGACTTTTTTATTGTTATTCTATTACAGTTTCCCACTTTTTCCCCTTTGCCCTCCTCTGCCCACCCCACCCCACACACACCCACCTTGTTTAGAAGCATATACACTTAATATAACAGCAGCTCTTCCCTGTTTGGATAGGATCTTCAATTATTTTTATTTTTCTATATAATTTAAGTAAGCAGTGACGACAACAACAACAACAAAGGCCGTCTCAGCTTGGGCTTAAAAAAAATACTACAGGAAAACACGGCATAATTTAAAAATAATAATAATCTAGTCTGCTGTGGTGACAACATCAGAGGCTTTTTCTTTGCTCACCCAGCCTGATCTCGTCATTCAGAGGGGCCCCTTTTCCAATTTTCACTTCTTCATGTGCAAATGCAGCCCAGCAAAGAGGAAATGAAGATCCAGACAAGCAGTCATGCAGATGAGCGGAGAAGTGCCAGGGTCCAGCCTCAGCAGGGTCCTAGGGTTCCCCAAGGATGCACGGCTCAGGCGAAGACACAGACACCAAATAAGGTGCCGGAGGACAGGCAGGCTTTTTGGGCCTGACTGACTCACTGAGAAGAATTAATCTTTATTTTTATAGGGGAGGTTATACAACATTCAATGCATAGTGATTATTAAAACAGAAACAATTACCATAGAAATAATTTTGAAGAGTACAGAAGGTTGTACAGATCAATCATGTTAAACAAAGAAATAACCGAAAAGTACAGGAGGTCCCACAGATCAACCATGTTAAACAAAGGTTGTTTTGACCAAGAGGGTCATTAATCAGATAGCCAATGAAGCTATATGAGCACAAACTTTCAGGCGCCAATTAGTAACTAGGTGTCTATTAAAATTCTAGGAATTGGTCTAAATTAGAGAAGTACAAGGGGAGATTTATAGATTATATAGAATTTAGCTATTGTCCATTGAGGTTAGATTTGTCTCAGTTAGGTAACTGGTTTTCTGCCTAAGTTTTTTGATTTGTACATCTTGGAGGGGGGCCATGTTTTGTATTTGTTTCCATGTATTGAGATTATTATTTCCAACTAGAACTCCTTGCTTCTTTACACTCCTGTCCAGGGTATGGGAGGGGTAGTGGCTCTAATAAATCTTAAACTTCTGAGTGGTGACTCCTTAAGAAACATTCCCAGCAACAGCTTCCTTCAGTGTTCTGGCAGTTGGTCTGCCCATTGCTTAATTTTGTCCTTAACTTCCCAGGTGGGGGAAGCAGGCAGCATTAGGGTTGCTAGGGGTCTCTATTCTGTGGTCAACAAGTCATTTTGCACAGAATCAGAGGCATCGTGCAGAATTTTTGTTATAACACACAGGTATTCAAAAATCCCACCATCTATTGCTAGCAGGGAAAGGCATACAGGAAGAGATAGACAGGAGATCCGGCCATAGTCGCCTCTGCTGTGCAGCTGCGTCTCATCCGTCCCAACAATGTCAAGGGTTGGCTGTTGGTCAGCTCCCAACAGAGAAGCCCTAAGCAGCACAGCAGGAGAGGGAGTTGCCCCAGGG
The DNA here is from genome assembly GCA_028533065.1 of Trachops cirrhosus. Taxonomy (NCBI): domain Eukaryota; kingdom Metazoa; phylum Chordata; class Mammalia; order Chiroptera; family Phyllostomidae; genus Trachops; species Trachops cirrhosus. Next base: position 4,101 of record CM052542.1, read on the forward strand.
CTGCCTCAGGTCAGGGCCTCCTCACGGGCCTGATGCTACGTGACTAAGAAGCGGCACTACTGAGCTGATACACAGTGTGCTGTTTCATGATTCACCTGTGACAATACTGAGCTTCTTAGCAACCCTTCTGTGCTCACGGCCATTCTGTATTAAAATTCAGGTATTTGCACTAGTTTCCTTCTTCACCACACCCCAACCTTGGGACTCCTCTTGGCATTGACTTGGAACCAACAACTATAGATTTATAGAAATGCACATGGACGCCACACACAAACCCAGAGACCCCAAAGCCACACCCAAAGAGACCCCACATCCGAGACCCATAGCCAAATAGATTCAAAGCCAAGCCACAGACCTCAGAGACAGGACCCAGATCCGTAACCAAGACCCCACAGCCAGACTCCAGAGTTGGAGCTGGACAATGAACCCTAGTTGCCAGATGCCAGACACAAAAACTGAACCACACTAGTCAGGGCTTATAATATTCTTAATAGCATTTCTATAAATGACCTTGGATCCAATATTTAAATATAAAATTCATTGTTTTCATAATAAATGGTTTTCATCTCTGAAACAAACAGTAACTGTGTAACAGTATATTTTGCATTGTGGAAATGTGTTGGGAACCACCCTGCTTGGTTTCAGAAGCTGTAACCCCCCCAAGGCTAAGGCTGAGCGAGCAACTTTCGGACCATAAGCCACTAAGGAGACAAAGCTTATCTCCCTGGCAGGGGCACCACTTCTTTTTCTTCAGCCTGCCGGCCCCCAGTGCTTGATTAGTTAGCCAATGATGGGTAAGATTCCCCAAGGGGGGGATGACCGAAGACAGGCACGATCACGAGAAAGCCCCAGGGAAGCTCTTGACGGGGGCTATAGCAAAAGCGGGTGATGGATCCAACTATACTCATTATTCATAACGCCACTTCTTTGAGATGTGAAATTCTCCCCGTGTGTTTTCCAGTATACTTATTATGTCATTTGTTGTGTTTAAATATTTGAGCCGTCTGGGACTTATTTTGTGTCTATGAATTGCGTGGTCAGAATTTACTGACTTAAGTTTCCACGGAATGCAATGCAGTCTTGACCGCGTCCTCACTGGTTATGCAGCTCTTCCTAAAAGTGGGTTTGATAAGGGAGCGCACGGACAGGTCTAGACGAAAGTTGGGGACCCCGACTACAGTCTGGTGAAACAAAGACACTTTGTCAGGCAGCAGGAGGGCCACGTCCACCCTAAAGTCCGGTCCGACTCCGGGCTCCCAGCCTCTGCGGGTCGGGTTCCTCAACAGCTGCAAGAAAAGTAGCCACGGCAACTGCCAAGCCGCTCCTCGCCGCCGGCTGCTGACAGGCGCTCAGGAGACCCAGAGTAGCCAATCCCCGCGGGGTGGGGCGGGTCTTCCGCCGACAAGTCTCGAACCAAGGGGGCTCTGCCCCCTTGCCCCGCCCTTTCAGCTTCTTCTGATCGCCCATTGGTGGGCAGAGCCGTGGGATCGCAGCACTGATTGGCGGATTGATCCCACGTGGCTATCCAAGCAGGAACCCAGTCCCCAGCGCCCTCCTTCCTCCTGAGGGCCGCAAGCCCAGGATCCCGGAGAGGATGTTCGGCCGAGTTGGGCAACTGCAGGGGCCCCGGGAGACTGATGGGTAAGCGGGGAGTCTTGCCAGGTGGAACCCTTAGCTCGAGACCTTCCAAGTACAGCCAGAGAGACCCCAGATGCCCTCATCCTGAGGGGCCCCAAGTCCCTTCGGCATCGAGGGGCCCACGTGCGGACCCCGGAGGACCCCACATCTCCTAACCCCCAACGCTCAGACGCCCAAACAGCCTGAAAACCCCAGTTCCCCTCAGCTCGGGGCACCCTTCCCGCAGCTCGCCCACAAAGACCAAATCTCCCCGAACTCAGAGACCCCGAGTGCCGTCGGCCTGGAAACTAACCCAGTGGTGGGGACCCGGAAGCCCCCCGATGAGACGCCCCAACTCTCAGCCGCAGAGGTCTGCCCCTCCCCCGGGACTCTGAGTGTCCTCAGCGCGGAAGGCGCAGGTCGAGTCCTGAGGGACCCCGAGCCTCTCAGCCTGAGAGACGGCGGGCTGCCGGACCCTGCGCCTGTGTCTCGTGCGGGCTTCTCCGGACCCCGGGGGCCTCCAGCCCCTCCCTGGGAAACACGCGCTTCCTGCGCCGCCACAGGCCCGCGCCTGACGGCCCCTCAGACGCCCAGGCCGGGGCCTGCGGAGCCCGCGCGGAGGGAAGGGCGGGAACAGGGCGCCCCCACGGGCGGGTCTGCGGACGACTTGTCCAGCCCCTCCGTCCGGCTCTCCGGCCCCCCACGGGGAGAAAGGCCGGTACCGGGACGTGAAGAGGAACTTGGACGCGCTCACCAGCCCAGGCAGCGCGCAGGCGCGGGGCCCAGGGGCGTGTTGACCCTACCGTCTGCGGGGCTGGCTCCGGCTCGGGCGGCTCCACCCGCCTGCAGCTCCCTCCCCCATGGACGCCGATGGGGGATTTGCTCCTTCGCGTCAGAGCAGGGCTGGTGCTGACAGCGCACAGCTCATGGCAACTCGTTTGACTCTCCCCCCCATCCGGTCAGTCCCACCGGCTTCCTGGGGCTTGTTCCTCCTCCACGCTCTCTGCTTCAGGACAAAGGTTTTGTCTCTCTCCAGGTCTCAGGGCCCCGCAACCAGCTTTCCTGTGTCACCACCGCAGGCGGGCCACCGAGCTCCAGGGGGAGGACCCTGAGGACTCCGATGAAGAACGGGCTCCGAGGCAGCGAGGTGAGCGGCACAGGAGCCGGAGCTGCCCTCCCGACTCGGACCTGGTTTGGGTCAGGCGGCGTCTCAGAAGTTAACCAGGGAACAGGGTTTACCTGTCCAGAAAACAAGCAAGATGCAGGACAGTGTATTGCACAGTGAGGGGGCTATCCCCGTACAATTTCAAGTGTGCAAAATAATCATATATATTTATAGATACAATAATAAGCAGTGAATGTGCAAGAACATACAGGTGAAGAAGAAATAGCTAACTCAGAAGAGTCGGCATCACGAGAGAGGGAGGCAGGTCTGGCCGGTGAGGAGGATTCCACACCCGGCTGCCCTGCCCGCTGGCCTGCATGGAGGCAGACGGGGACAGTATTGACCCTGGTGATGACGGGCGCCGGGGGAGGGCCGGGGTCGGGAGGGGTTGGTCACCGTGTGGTTTCCTGATGGCGGTCGTGGTGCCGTTCTGTCCGGTGTCGTGAGTGTTCGGTGGGTGGGGTCGGTCCACTTTCATGGTCTGGGGCTGAAACACAGCGGAAGCCCAGATGGGGTCTGTAACGTGACTGGTATCCCGTGTCTGTGGTCAGCAGACTGTGGATGCTGACCGAGTGCGATGACTGAGGAAGGGCGTGGATGGCCAGTGTGTGCCCAGGGGGGAGGATCCCAGAGAAAGGAGGCCGGGTGGTCGTGGCGCCCTTTGCCCCCACGAGGCCGGTTTGAATGAAGAAAACGGGGCAGAGAAAGGGTTACGTTGAAGACACGGAGTTTCTGTGCAGTTACTTTTACTACATTTTTGTCAGGAGAGGCCATTTTTTAATAAATGTAATAGATGCTTTATGAACATAGGAAGAAGTGTAGATGACACTTTGCCTTTTTTTATCATTCTAATGAAGTTACTGTCTTTTTTTGCACTGTAAGACACACTCCCCCCCCCAGATTTGGGAGGAAAATGGGGCTATGTCTCTGCTCCTGCCTCATGTGACCCTGGGCCACCACCCCCTCACCCCCCTCAAGCCACAGAAGCTACATTCAGACTATAAGATGCACCCCCATTTCCTCCCAGATTTGGGGTGGAAAGTGCGCCTTATAGTCTGAATAATACAGTCGTTGGTGGCCCCAATAGAAGCCTAGGCCTTAATGGTAGCTCAGAAACATTTTCCAGTCATCCTGGGATCGTTCTGGGACTGCTCTCTTTCAGAGTTCTGTGTCCCTAATGAGAATATCAAGATTTTTGAAAACATTTACCAACCAAAACACTGATTTCTCATCATCTTTCAGTCAAACCTTCTTGGGTGGCCTTCAGAAGGGAACACAGTAAACACCAGAAGCTGAGTATTTCCCAAATCCCGTTGACAAGAAGATTTTCCTCATGGATAGAAATGCAGGTAAGAGTAGGAAACTGCAGAAAGTATCCTGGGAACTGCCTCCTTCCTTTCCTGGTCTCTTCAACACACTGTTCGATAGTATCATCTTTTTTTAAAGATTTGATTTATCGATTTTTTAGAGAGAGAGGATGGAGGGAGAAAGAGGGAGAGAAACGTGAATAGGTTGCCTCTCACACGCCCCCTAGTGGGGGACCTGATCCAAATCCCAGGCATGTGCCCTGGCTGGGAATGGAACTGGTGACCTTTCAGTCTGCAGGCCAGCACTCAATCCACTGAGCCACACCAGCCGGGGCTCATCGTCATCTGAATAGTTAACAACTACAGCAACAATAGTAATTACCAGTTGTTTCATTCTCACAATGTTTCAGACTTTAAGAATTCTGTGTGTATAAACTCACTTAAACATTACAACAAGCCAGTGAGGTACGTACTATAACTGTCACCATTTATGATGAGGAAAGTGATGAGCTTTCAGAGATATAGAAAAGTTTGACTATATTTCTAATATCACAGTGTCAGTGGTAGTACAGTCTAACCCATAGTTGCGTCTATGAACCACTTACAAACTCATTAAAACTTTCAGAGTTTGCCCTGGCCACCGTGACCAGTTGGGTGTCATCCTGCAAAGCAGAAGATCGCCAGTTTGATTCCTGCTCAGGGCGTCTGCCTGGGTTGTGTGCCAGTTTCCTGATTGGGGTGCGTGTGACAGGCGACTGATCAATGTTTCTCTCTCTCTCTCTCCTTCCCTTCCTCTCTCTCAAGAAAATAAGCAAAGTCTTTTTTAAAAATTAGAAGAATGATCTTTCATACTTTCTGAAGTTTACATTGTCTCATCCATATGTCATTACATCATTCATCTGACTGTTTCAAGCAAAGTTGTTCTCTGCTATGCTGAAGTGAGAGATGCACTAAGACCCTCTGAGTAAGGAAAGCGTACAGTGTGCAGGCAGTTTGTACAGTGGATGGCCCCAGGTGAAGAAGAATGTAAAATCCCCAGGATCAGAGCCTCCCTCTCTAATCCAAGAAAGCATCTCCCACCCCTGAGGAGCTTCAGGTTTGATGACTGAGAAACAACAAATAATAAAATGACTTAACGACTTCGTATAGGTTACACACTCTTCTATAGAAATTCATCCATCTGGAACTGATTTCAAATGCCCTTTCTTATAGGGTGAAGTAACAGCTTCTTTCCCTGAGTTCTAATGAGGCCACTCTCATCCTATTTAGAACCATTTGTTCAGCCCACCTACCTCTGCGATGTGAGCTCTTTGAGAGGCTGGTCCATACCTGAGACTTCTCAAAATTTACAGACCCAGATCAGGGCCCCCGAGGGTCCCCAAGTGTTTGCTGAATGAATGATTTCACAATTATAAACTAAACTAGATGATGATTAATGAACACTGAAGGTAATTTCTGTGAGATTTGAAATATGGAGAACTGGGGTAAATTAATAGTGGGTCTATAATCTCACTTCAAACTGTGTTGTACAATTCACAGAACACTGGCGAGCATTATTTAATTGCAGATTCACTATAACATTGAAAATTAGCATGTTATAGGTCATGAAACTGAAGACAAGTAGCTATTGATACAACTAGCTATTGATTCTGTTATTCAAACAGAATTGGTGGGAACCAGCTAATCTAAGTACAAATAGTCTTTCTAAGGTATTGCAAATTTTTTTTAAACATTTAGGATTTTTTAAAAGATTTTATTAATTTTTTTCTATTTTTTTTTAGGGAGAGGGGAAGGGAGGGAGAAAGAGAGGGAGAGAAACATCAGTGTGTGGTTGCCTCTTGCATACCCCCCAGTGAGGGACGGGCCTGTAACCCAGGCATGTGCCCTGACTGGGGATCGAACCGGCAACCCTTTGTTTCGCAGGCCGGCGCTCAATCCACTGAGCCACACCAGCCTGGGCAAGTGTTGCAGATTTTATCACCACTTTATTTACTGTCTAGATATATTTCTGCCAACTATTTCTTTAATCTCTTCCGAATATCCTTCACTCTCAATATTATAGAGACAGTTGAGAGAAAAGAGCCATAAGGCATGAGTTCTAATCTTGGGTTCATTACCCACACTGGCTCTGTCCCCTCTAATATACATACTCCCTAGGTATTTCCACGAGTTTAAGTATTAAAGACATGCATGTAAAATGTATCATAAGCCTTAAAAAATTAAATACATGCTACCTTTTAATATGTGACTCTTATTTGAAGGCAACATCCAAGGTACCATTAAGCAATGAATATAGTTTAAAGGAATTGTCAGGAATAGCAAATTTGATTACTGCAAGTGACTCAGAGCATGCCCAGAAACCAGTGTCCCCTCCTGGAGAAACACGGGCCTTTGGAAAGCACACTAGACGAGTATCGGGTAAAAAAAAATAATTTGGAAATTTGAGTTCTTCTAAGTCCTACAGAAGGGCTGATAAGTATGACCTACGTATGTGAGGTGGACTTTGGATGGGCCTGGATTTAAGCTGGGCTGAGCTGACACTGAAGTTAGCAATGGAGCTTTGGGCAAATCCTATAAATTCTCTGAGTTCCTGGATGTTAATGTGTAAAATGAAGATAAGGAAAACATTGCTCATATATTGTTTGAAAACATTAAATTAAATTTGAAACAGTTGACACATGCAACTTGTCCAATAAATCCATCTGTGATAATAGCAACCACACTTTATTGGTGTTGTGTGCCCAGGCCTTTACTCAATTCCTAAAATGTAATGTACACTCAGTAAATATGTTATGAATGATTACAGGTTGGCAAGTTAAACCTGGTAATGGGAAGATCTACAAACTAAAATTGAATCATTCATCTGCAGTTAGTGTGGAGTCTTGGTCTTCTGAACCAATAGTTAATGGAGTAAAATACCAGAGTATGCAAAAGGACAGGTGGTAATTTGATGGGAGGAGATTGTGTTATCTGACAAAATGGGAACTAACTCCAGACCCCACCAACCTCGCTCACCTACTCTTCTCCAACTTAGAACTCAGGAGAAAGGAGATGGATGTGAAGATGAATAGCCTACGAGAAAGAAAGGACTGTGTGTACCAAGAGGTCAGCAAGCCGCAGGATGATGACTACCTTTGTAAGTGACCCTCACCAAGAAAAATATTAGGATACAATAATTTCATCTAGTCTTTGGTCCCCAAATCATTCCCTTCCTCTAGTGACCTGGAGTACAGGATTGAGTCTCAATGATGTGAGTGCAGGACGCCCTCTGAAGCTCTTTGTGTCCAGGAACATGCATTATACCTTCCCTAACCCCTGTTGCTCTCGCCTCCAGATTGTGAGAAGTGTCAGAACTTCTTCATCAACAGCTGTGCTGTGCATGGGCCCCCTACATTTGTAAAGGACAGTGCAGTGGACAAGGGGCATCCCCACCGCTCAGCCCTCACCCTGCCCCCTGGGTTGAGAATTGGGCCATCCAGCATCCCTGAGGCTGGGCTTGGAGTGTGGAATGAGGTAGCTGACTTGCCAGTGGGTCTGCACTTTGGCCCTTATGAAGGACACATCACAGAAGATGAAGAGGCAGCCAAGAGCAGATACTCCTGGCTGGTGAGAACTATTTGCCTCTTCCACTGTCCTCTGGCTTCCCACATTCCTTCTGAGGCTTGGAGGGACCTTACCTCCTACATGCTAGACATGGAGGGGACAATATGGTTAGCTCTGTGTACTGACTGGACTTCACATGAACACAAAGCTCCTCTTTAAGGATCAGAGTGTAAGTGGGAGCAAAGTGGTGCAGACACAAAAGAGTGGCTCCTCCCTTGTGGGGCTCCTGCTCTGATTGGACAGGTAGACTCAGATGTGTAGGTGATGAGTAAGAAAAATATGTGGTCACAGCTGGCAGTTGAATCCCCATGCAGACTGGAAGAGCTTTGATGACAGTAGAGTAAACGAATTCTTCTGACTATTACCTCCCCACCAAAAAAATAAAACGTCTTTAACTTCTTTTCTGGAACGCAGATCGTCAAAGGGAGAAACTGCTACGAGTATGTGGATGGAAAGGACAGCTCCTGGGCCAACTGGATGAGGTGAGGTCAATAGGTCACTGGGTGCCAGAGAGACACTCATCCCCCACAAGCCCATGTATCTTTCCCTCTCTCTCATCATGCCTCCCTCAGTCATCTCCCTTAATCCTTTTTTCCTCTTTTTCTCCACACAGTGTTCTTTCATTTCAGGGGACATTTAGGGGAAAAGTAGAGCATATGTCCTCAAAATATAAAGCTCATTGCTAGACACAATGTGGGCACTGGAAAGGACCTTGAAGAGCCTAGATTCACCAGGGACACTGGATTACACATTAATTTATCAAATGAACATTAATTAAGCACTGTCTATATTCCAGTTTAGATGAAGGAATGCATTACTTAAACAGATCACACAACCCACGTCCTTATGAAGGACTTCTTGCAGACAGACATAAAACAATTGCTTTTAGAAGCATTTAACTGTAATTTCTAAGAAGTGCACAGTGTCAAGATACCAGAAACCAAGGGTGGCCTGAACCTGTGAGGGCAGCAGACCATCCCGGCCTCCCTTCTAACTAGAGCTGGGCTCTGAGGGCTGCAGAGGAACGGTCATGGGCCCCTTTCCTGAGAGGGTCTCTCTTATTAGGGATGACAGAATGTGGATCAACTACTACTGTTTTGTTTTATTTTACTAACACAAAAAGACCTCCAATTTTCTATGGTGACCTTGGGCAGGCAAGTGAATGGTGCCCTAAATAAAGTGTTAAGGGGGTTGGAGAAAGGCCTCTCAAGAGAAAACACATGTGAGCTGAATACTGGAAAATTATCTAATTTAGAAGCAGACCCCTAGATCAAGCACCAGTTTCTGAGGTGTGCGACAACTTGGTTTAGAGCTTGAAGAAGCCAGAGATCACGGGATATTATGGTCAGTCAGGGTGGAGGTTAAGTCTAGAACTTGGTTTTGGAAAATGGTATTAGGCAGGATGAACACTGCAAGCAGGACTTGGAGACAGGAGCTCACATGACATGCTGACAGACGCTCAGACACTGAACAAAGATTCCCCGGGAGCATTAGAGGCAGCAGGCAACACCGGAGCCTGAGGGCCTTAAGAATCAGTGAGGAGCTGGACATGGATATAACAGGTACTGGGAATTCATCACTGTGGTTTTCTTTCCCTTCATCTGCCTCAATCCCAGGTATGTGAACTGTGCCCGGGATGATGAAGAGCAGAACCTGGTGGCCTTTCAATACCACAGACAGATTTTCTACCGAACCTGCCAGGTCATCAGGCCGGGCTGTGAGCTGCTGGTCTGGTTCGGGGACGAGTATGGCCAGGAGCTGGGCAGCAAGTGGGGCAGCAAGTGGAAGACAGAGCTCACAGCTCGGAGAGGTAGGCACCACTATTCTTCGAAGCAGAAAGAAAAGAGAATTCTCCATAGAAATATTTATGATCCAACTCTTAAATAGAGTAAAATCCACTCTAAAATCAGTAAAGTTTCAACTCAGATACTTCAGAAATTCACAATTCATTCATATGCCTTTGACTCTTGGGCAAAATTTTTATATTTTTTATTTGTAAAACATTTCATGAACAAAATACACAACCACATATAGTACTGAAAGACTGAGAGGCAAAAAAAAAGTTTTCAAGCACTAAGCAGTTCTCTCACCAAGGCAGTTTTTCTGACACTTTTATAGCTGTTTCTTCTTAATGTTCCTCCATACTTCTAAATAAAATGTCTTTGTTTATAGGCATTCTTTTTTTTTTTAAAGATTTTGTCCTGGTTGGTGTGGCTCAGAGAATTGAGCACCAGCCTGTGAACCAAAGGGCTGCCAGTTTGATTCCCAGTTGGAGCCCATACCTGGGTTTTGGGCCAGGTCCCCAGTAGGAGGCACATGAGAGGCAACCACACATTGATGTTCCTCTCCCTCTCCCTCCTTCCCTCCCCTCCACCTTTTCTGAAAATACATAAATACATAAAACTTTTTAAACAAGATTTCATTTATTTTTACACAAAGTGAAAAGGAGGGAGAAAGAAAAATCAATGTGCAAGGGAAACATTAATCGATTGTCTATGGCAGGCCCCCAAGTGGCCAACAACCCTGGCATGTGCCCTGACTGGGAATCGAACATGTAACCTTTCAGTTTGTGAGACAACACCCAACCCACCAAGCCACACCATTCAGGCAGGGCACATTCATTCATTATTTCAGTGAATTATCCGGTGAGATCCTACTTTTTGGCGCACACGGTCCTGGGACCTGGAAATACAGATCAATATGAGGATGAGAATCACTGCTCTTGAGGAGCTGACCAATAAAGGAGGAAAACCCAGGCAAATATGCTTGCATGTGCATAACACTACACAGCAGTTAGTGCTTGGAAGAAAACTAATCCAGGACAAGTGCCTGTCATCCAGGGACCAGTGTGAGGGGGTAGGTCCGGGAAGGGCTCCTCAGGAGATAACATTTACAAAAATACCTGCGGGCAGAGGATCCCAGGCAGAGGGAGCAGCTAGTGCAGGGAAGGAAAGAGGTGGGGTGTTGAATTGGCTGAGGGTCACTCAGGTCTCATCTCAGCACAGAGGGTAAGAACAGGGATCAGATGGATGCTTAGCAGCCCAGAAATGCAGTGCCAATCACCCGAGCTGAGACACTGGGGACTTTCCTGAGTGCAAGCGCGCAGTCCTCAGCTGTAGAGTGGTGTGTTCCCTGTTCTGATTATGCTTTGTTAATCTTTAGAAAATAAACTCCGGTGGGGAATCCCCTCAGAGATCACTTCATCTCCAAGTGAGAGAGCATGGTGGATTGGAGCAGAGGAGCAGGAGTCAGGCATGTAAGACGTGTGGTTGGAGAAATATTTTCAAACAAGACTTCTTAGTGTATTTGAAATGGGCTAACACTGAATGAGATGAAGCATAAATACCTGGTGTGAGGCTTGACAAATGACTTTTTTTAAAGATTTTATTTACTTACTTTTAGAGAAGAGGAAGAAAGACAGGGAAACATCAATGTGTGGTTGCCTCTCACACGCCCCCTACTGGGGACCTGACCCACAGCACAGGCAGGTGCCCTGACTGGGAATCTAACCTGTGAGTCCTTTCTTCATAGGCAGGCCCTCAATGCACTGAGCCACACAAGCAAGGGCAGGAAAGACATTTTATTTTCTAGTTTTGAAAAACTGAAAGAGAAGCAGTTCCTTGTTTTGCTCTTTAACATGACTTAGAGCATACCTGTAGTTGGGAATGGTCACTACAGTTCAGGGAGTGAAATTGCCTCTCCTGCACCTCGAAAGTCCCTAGTCTGAGCAATATTAGCAAAGACCCTTGATGTGGGCTTTCTGGATTTCTGAGGAAGATACACTGCATAAAAATAAAAAGGGAAATAGACGGCGAGTGGATGCTTTGTGGGAGACAGAGCTTGCGTTGTCACCACGGTAAGAAGGATTCATGAGGCAGGTCTTACCAGGAGACAAGTTGGGTGGCCCACACATTCTCATCAATGTCTGCCCTGACCAAACCTTTCTCTTTCAGCGGAACCAAAGCCAGAGGTGCACCCATGTCCCTCCTGCTCTCTAGCCTTCTCCAGTCAGAAGTTCCTCAGCCAACACGTAAAACTCAGGCATCCCTCTCAGATTCTCCCGGGAACATCTGCAAGGAAACACCTCCAAGCAGAGGAACCCTGTCCAGAGGATCAGAATCAGCAGCAGCAACATACTACTGCACACAGCTGCAAGGATAAAGCTGAAGCTCAAGAGATCAAACAAAGGTCCAAACCTGTGCCTAAAAGGATCAGTCAGAGGAGAATCTCAAGACCCTTTTTCCAAACTTCCAAAAAACAAATGAAGAACTCTAGTGAGCATGAGAGAATGATGGAGGAAGAGCCCCGCAAAGGCCAGAAAGAGAGTCCAGAGGACACAGGCAAGTTATTGGTGAAAGTAGGAATGTCAAAAATTGTAACATTCGAGCACAGAAGGTGTCGGCAAGGCTTCAGTGATGGGTCACATCTCATCACACACCAGAGGACACACTCTGGGGAGAAGTCCCATGTCTGCAGGGAGTGCGGGCGAGGCTTTACCCGAAAGTCGCATCTCATCAGACACCAGAGGACACACTCTGGGGAGAAGCCCTATGTTTGCAGGGAGTGTGGGCGAGGCTTTACAGAGAAGTCACACCTCATCACACACCAGAGGACACACTCAGGGGAGAAGCCCTATGTTTGCAGGGATTGCGGGAGAGGCTTTACAGGCAAGTCACATCTCACCATACACCAGAGGACACACTCTGGCGAGAAGCCCTATGTTTGCAGGGAGTGTGGGCGAGGCTTTACACAGCATTCACATCTCATCACACACCAGAGGACACACTCTGGGGAGAAGCCCTATGTTTGCAGGGAGTGCAGGCAAGGCTTTACACGGAAGTCACATCTCGTCAGACACCAGAGGACACACTCTGGGGAGAAGCCCTATGTTTGCAGGGAATGCCGGCAACGCTTTACACGGAAGTCACATCTCATCACACACCAGAGGACACACTCTGGGGAGAAGCCCTATGTTTGCAGGGAGTGCGGGAGAGGCTTTACACAGCAGTCAAATCTCATCACACACCAGAGGACACACTCTGGGGAGAAGCCCTATGTTTGCGGGAAGTGTGGGAGAGGCTTTAGACAGCAGTCAAATCTCATCACACACCAGAGGACACACTCAAGGGAGAAGCCCTATGTTTGCGGAAAGTGCGGGAGAGGCTATACACAGCAGTCAAATCTCATCACACACCAGAGGACACACTCAAGGGAGAAGCCCTATGTTTGCAGGGACTGTGGGCGAGGCTTTACACAGAAGTCACATCTCATCACACACCAGAGGACACACTCAGGGCAGAAGCGCTTTGCAGGTGGAGTGAGTCATTAGCATTAAGTTGCATATAAACAGCCATAGGAAGTCTACAGCCCCTTACTCTCCCCAAGATTGTAATTAGTACAGAAGTAACTAGTTAAACAAACATTCAGTCTCATGACAAGAGATGAGATGGACAGACAGTTCCATAATGATATGGGGATGTCAGCACCAATCTCGTTCTTGGATTTTTGAGCTCCTATTCTAAAACATTTTATCTCCATACCCGTATGAAGCCCAATACCTCATTCTGCCCATCACTAAAATCAGAGGGTTCCTGAAGAGCCACAAAGAACTCCTACTCTCAGCCACAGAAATTCAACTCCTGCAAATGTGTAAATCTGGAGTCAGTCTACTCTGGTTACTGCCCAGAGAGGGATTTGAGACAGACTCACCCGGGAAGGGAATTCCCCAGAATCCTGGGAAGTGAGGCGTTTTTCTCCTAATAGGCTCCCTACCCTCCTCCCTTAGCTTCTCTTGGCTCTTCTAGTTTCCTACAACCTCTGGAGCCTCAGAGGTAAACGGCAGGGAGGGATGTATGCTTGTGCACAGACATGGGCCTGGCTCAGTCTGGGCCCCTGGTCTTCCTCACTCTCCTTTGTGCCCCTTCAGGGTCAGCATTTCCTGGTGCACAGCATACAGATTCCACATCAGTCCGTAGTGGGTGTGAGCCTCAGCTCTGTCTCCTCCAGCTGTGTGACCTAAGGCAAGATTCTCAGCTTCTCTCTGCCTGCTTCCTAGTCTGTGCAATGGAAATGGGAACTCCAGCCTTTCGGTTTGACATTCAAAGTTGAGTCAGCACAGAGGATCACTGAGATCACAAGTCCTGCTGAACAGCATTCAGTGCCCATGGCTCCCCGGTCTTTAGTGCTGGACAAAGGAAGATAAGGACAGGGTGTAGGGGTCTGTAGCCAAATTCAGAATTTGAGCAGACCCCACTGCTTCCCCCACATACACAGCTGCCCTGAGGAGGAGACCCCAGGTGGGGGATGTGCTTCCCTCCAGGTTACCACCCTCCCACTGACCCTGCACACCCTCAGAGCCTCCTCAGCACAGGCAGGTGGTACTGAGAGAGACCTGTGAAACAAGACCCTCGCCCACCCATTGCTGAGAACTGACACTGGGAACAGCATCTGCCTGCACTGGTGTGTTAGGTAGGATGGTGAGCCAAGGCAGGGAGGACGAGGAAGACATGTCTCACCCAGTAACTCAGCAGTCCTGAGCCTGGTCCGTTCCATTGCCAGATGGTCCAGCATCACAAGAAACGCCATGCTAACATGCTGAAATTCTAGGTATCATTTCCACCACCTCGGAAAGAAAGGCTTTCAAACTCTTCATCCCAAGCCCTAGAAGATGGGAAGGGGTCCACAGCACTTAAGGAAAAGACCCATAAAAACAAATTTGACTAATTGCTTGTCTCTGGCCATTATCTGTTTTATAAGAGAGTCCCTAGTGCTTACAGAAAAAGCCCATAGGTAACTTTGGGTAACTGCCTCAACTTTAATACTTGTCACATTATCTATTTTACAAGATGACCAACTGGGGTCTGAAGGGAGATAAGGATTCAGGCTAACAGACCCCCCACACATTCCTACATGTGGGTAGTCACATCCTCTGGAAGTTGGCACCACTTTTACTCATCAATCAATGTAACTTCTTTGCCTGCATCCCACCAACTATGTAAGTCCTCAGGACAAAGGACCTGGGGCTCTTGCCACTCAAGCTCTTGCCTCACCCCAACCTCAGCAAGACCTGGCCTCTTCCTTGAGAACGTATCACTAATAAACCCTGCTTGCACGCTAATACACTTGCTGATCTGTAATCCTTTACTGCATCGGCAAGAACTGCTGTGGGCGGGCCACAGCAGAGTCCAGGGGGTCCCGAAGGTGCTATGAGGTGTCGGCGCGTGGAGATCAGGCAACTACTCAGCTCAGAGGCAGGTGAAGCACTGATTCGTTTATCGCTAGTGCAAGTGGAATTTTATATTTTCCTTTTTGGCATAGATTAACATTTGCAGGTGTATCGCCTGATCAGTTAAGCAGAAAACTCAATACAAAGGCAACCAGGAAAAGTACGAAAGTTTCCATGGATATAATTATATTAAACAAAGATTGTTTTGACCAAAGTTTCTATAGAGTCAGTTATAGTGAACAAAGATTATTCTAACCAGGAGAGTTATAAATCAGATGATTATAATTTTTCAGTAATTGTTCATAGGGCAAAAGTATACGGTAGATTGAGCAGAGGCAATAAGGCCTTTGTGACATCTAACTTAGCTATCTATCTTTTCTGTCTAAAACGTTTCTCTGTGTCCTATAAACTTTGACTTCGCAGTGACTTTCTAAGATGTTTCTCTGTGTCCTATAAACTGACTTCACAGGGACTGTTTTTACATGCTCAATAGCTAACCAACTTTTCTTATTTCTATGGCTGTCTAATTGATATATATTCCTATTCAAGGTAAAGGAGGGGCTGTTACTCTAACGACTTTTAGACATTCAGGGACTTGTTGAACAGAGACGCATGGGTCTGGTTATATCCTGCTTATGTCAGCTGCTGGTTAACTCTAAGAGTGGTGGTCATTTCTAAGAGGTCCTAGATGATTAAGGCAGTAAAAATATAGAATTCTAAAAGGAGAAAGAACAAAACCAAGCACAGATCCCAAGTAATGCCACGTCCTTCAGGCCAGGATATGCTTCTTTGAAGACATATCCCCCATGTCCGGACTTTGCTCAGACAACATGGTTGGAGTTGGACGTGGCAAAGAACCGAGTTTCTCCTGTGACAGGTGCACCCAGTCTGCATATGGTGTTCATGAAGCCCGCAACACAGCAGCTTCTGTAATGCACTTTCCTTGTTCCTGGGTCCCACAGGGCTTCATACACCACTGACACCATCTTGAAATTAGCACTTATTTTATTTTTAAGCTTTTGTTTGTGAAGTCTGATGGGATACTGGACATGCACAATGTTGGTCATTCCTGGCCACCCATTCACAGATAATGTCCACAATGGCCCAGGAGCACAAAATTCCCATGGTCCCAATGGGTAGGAATCCAGCGAGACCCAGAGTGAGAACAAGGTAAACATCTACATCTGCATAAGCATAAGGAAGGGTGCCAACAGCTCCCAGAGGTCACCCTTTTCTTAGAACCAGAGCTGAGTTCAATACAGAGAGATGGCAATTAGTGAGGACCCCATCATACCCTCTCCTGCATGAGGGAGAACTGAGCATGACCCACCCTGTTCCTGCTGGAGTGGGTTCACCAAAGGGGGACACCCTCCCCCATGACCTGGAATGATGACCTTCCCATCCTCCCAGTGCCAGGCTTGTGAAGAGTGTCTACATAAACTATGTGGATTTCAACAATAAATATCCACTATTATGTTCTTTTAAAGGAAGGTGTATTTCTTGGGTTTCATTTCCCTTCCCTGTTTCTCCCCCAACCAGCACAGCCCAGAAAGAACACCATAAACTCATTATTCTGTGGCTTTCAGCATGGGCCACAGGAGAGGGGCCAAGTCCTGGTCCCACACAGACAATGCTGGAAGAGCGGCTGGCACTGAAATACAGTGGGGAGGGGAACCCACAGACTGCCACATGATGGCCACTACCACCCCACCAGGACAGACCCTGGAGCTCTCCCTCCCTTTCAACAGCAAACCACATTCCTAGTATAGCTGCCAGCCTCCAAGGTGTCCCCCAAATCCACATGCTGTCACCCCTGCCCTTGCCCAATCCCTCCTTCACACAACCAAGCTGATCTGTGTTGTGAAAATGGTGTGTGGCTCTCAAAGCTAAGTCATAAACAGGCTCTTTTGTTTCAGCCTTGCTCACATAGTTCACATGGTCTCCGACCACCTTGTGCAGGGAGCTGGGTGTTTACTTATATTACTTTAAAGCTGATGTGCGTGTGGTCTCCCATGATCTTCTTTGATTGACCACCAGGGAAGGGGGTCCCACAATGCTGATTTATTATAGTGCTATTATAATGAAGCAGGGGTCATGTAGCATCTTCTGCACAGTTGCATTTATGATTCACCATGATTCAGCACTTTTCCAGAAAGCAGGAACAACCAGTCTTAGAACAGTGCCTCTGTCCTGTATCAATGTCCTTTACATTAGCTGTGGAGCACTTCCAGAGTTTCCTCCTGACTATCTCCTGCCTCAAATCCAAGCATGTGCTGTGACTGGGAATGGAACTGGAGACCTTTTGATTGGCAGGCGGACACCCAGCCCACTGAGCCACACCAGTCAGAGCCATTGCTTGATTCTTGCATGTGCCTTGACCAGGGATCAAACCTGCAAACTCATTTCCAAAAAATAACCCCCCAAAACCCTGTAGAGATATGAAAAAAACTTTACATGAGCCCTGGCTGGTGTGGATCAGTAGACTGAGCACCGGCTTGTGAACCAAATGGTCACGGTTGGATTCCCAGTCAGGGCTCATGGCTGGGTTCCGGGCCAGATTCTCAGTTTGAGGCGTGCGAGAGGCAACCGATCAATGTATCTCTTACACACATCAACACATCGCTGTTTCTCTCCCTCTCTTTCTCCCTCCCCTACCCTCTCTCTAACAATAAATAAATAAAATCTTAAAAAAATAAATTTAACATGAGCGGCAAAATTAGATTCAACATTTAGAGATGATCCACTACACTCAACATTTCCTTCTGATCTGCACCAAGGTGTTTCCCCAACGTGAACACCAGATGGCAGAAGAGAGGCGCACTGGGAACATTTTTTTCAGTGATCATATTGTACTGTAAAGCAAGTTTTGACAAATTTCAAAAAATTGAAATTGTGTAAAACTTATTTTTGGCACTAATTGCAGTTAATCTAGAAATCAGTAACAAAGGGTTACTAAAAAGTTCTTATTTTTAAAAGTGATGACATGCACATCTAAATAACATTGGATTCCACATTCCTAGATGATCCACTATGCCCGCAACTTTTCCTGCGGACCTGCACTGCGTTACTCCCAAAGTGAACACCAGATGGCAGCAGAGAAGCACACTGGTACTCTGAAGCAAGTGTCCACAAACTTCAAAGGATTAGAATTATAAAAAGTAACGTTTCTTGCTCTTATTGCAGTTAATCTAAAATTCATTAACAAAAGGTAACTGGAAAGTCCTTATATTTAGAACGCACTTCTATGAGACACACTTCTAATTAACCCCCAAATAAGTCACTATTTCAGTAAGAAAGTAATTTGAACTGAAAGGCACTACATACCACAAACTACAGAGAAACGGCCGTCTTCAGTGCACATAATAGGAAAGGACAGAGGCTGGCGCTCCAACGGCTCTGAACCCACACAAAGACCCCCGCGTAGTGAATCCCATCCAGAGAAAGTAGCAGAAAGGAAACGTGCAGGTACAGGTGTCTGGGAGGGATACACTTACAGTGGTAGCAGTTACTGTTCCTTGGGGTAGGATTTTCAATTAGCTTCATTTTCCTGTATAGTTCCAGTAGGTTGCAATAAACAAATCCATTTTCATTTTAAGAAAAAAGTACCACAGAAAAATGTGAAATACTTTTATAGAATTATAAATAATTCCATGATTGAATTATAATAATCTAGACTGTTGTGGGGACACCAGAATCCTTTTATTTACCCATACAGTTGGGTCTCTTGACAGTCAGCAGGGAAAAAATTCTAACTATTTAGACCAAAATGGCTCCTTGTCTTATTTGCACTTGTTCGTGTGCATTGCAGCAGTTCTGACAGAGGAAACTCCTAACCCCCTAATCTCTAACAGTGATGTGAGCCTGGGTCTGCCATTTACAAGCTACATTCTTTTGGACATGGAAGAAGCCTCCCAGGGTCTTTGCTTTGTCACATATAACGTTTCTTGTTTTTATAGCTTACAACATTTACCCACGAAGTACCTAGACTTCAGACTCGGCTTTGCCTCCTGAGAGCCTGTGAGGCTGGCCCTGGCAATGCTCACAGAACTGGGACCAGAAGTCACACGCTCCCAAAGCTGGTACTCGGTCTATGCAATGTGCTTCTGAGAAGTGGTCCCACAGGAATGGCTCACTTACACAGAGACCTCACACTCACACCCCACGAAGAGTCTGAGCACCCTTTGCAGCTCCTCACATACCGGCTGCAGCTGCTCCCTGCCCCCACTCACTTCAACCACCCCCTCCCACAACCCCACATCCACCCACCGCTCACCTAATTTTCCATGGTCGGCCTTACCCTGGACATCTCACTTCAACCTGACAGTTGGTTTAACACTAAGGGCAGGGGGTGAGTGTGGGCCTACAGACAGGGTCCCTAACCCTAAACCTAACCCTGACCTTGACCCTAACCTACCATTTACACAACACTTTCTTTGGATGAAGACCGCCCTTTGAGTGGCAGATGATGGTTCCATTCTTATGCCCCACAATCTCCCCAGTTCCACGTTATTGTCAAGTATCAACTGTACATCCACCGTCACAATTTGTCTTGGAAACAGAAACAGAATTTCCTTATGTTTCCAAAGAAAATCCCACATGGAAATGCTGTCAAGAATAGTGGTTGGTTTTTTTCCTGCTTTCCCTAGTGTGGAACCCAGACACCAAAACAATTACCGTAACCATCCTGGTGCAAATGACTTCCCACAATTGATTTGGGTGCTTTGAGCATGTGGCCTGTCTCCCATGTGGCCTCACCTGGTCTGTCCTCAGCGAACATCTGGACTTGATGGCTCTGCACTGCACCTGGTCTGTTCGCCCGGGGGCATCTTCCCATGAGAAACTCCCCACAGAAAACACTTCAAACCACTCCAGACATGTTCAATCTGTCACAACACCTTCTCGTACACGCCACAGATCTTTCCTTCTGTGTACTGGCATTTTCACCCTTCTCGAAATACCAAGGCCTAATGTACTGAAAATATTACTTATGTTCATCCATATGAAAATGGCCACACAGACACTCAACAATTTTGATGACTTTTTAACTCACACTGATACATTTGTCATGATACAGTACAACAAAATGGTTTCAAATGAAGTTAAAGACAAGTACGTGAACCCAGAGCCACGTGACGGGGGTGAGGAGATGGGGGATGAAGGTGGGGGTAGTGGGGGCCAAACTAACTTTTTAGCCAACTGGGGATAAAGCAGGCTTCACCCAGCATCACAGGACTGAGGTCATGTAGTGTGTGTTTTGCTCTCATAGCACTTAAGCTGGAATTCATTGAAAGTGGGTGACTGGAAAGTTCTGTTGTTTGGTACTTATGAAATAGACTCATAAATAACCTCCAAAATGAACCACTATATGAGTTACAAAATAATGAGCTGAATAATTCTAAAAACAGTACATACCAAAACTTCAGAAAGAAATCTTCACCCTTAAATGCACATGTAAGAAACAGAAGTAGAAATGCACAAGTTTTGCAGCTGCACGAGGAACCTCGATCAGTAAATGAAGTCCAGGCACAGTGGAGGAAATGCGCCCACAGACACGCCCGGAGGGGCACATACATAAAATGATAGAGCTTTTATTTTACTTTACCTCTGGGTGGAAAATTTTGAATAAATTTTACTTTTCTCATTGGTTAAGGAAGCTGCAACTGACAAAGCCAATTACAAACAATTTTCAAGCACACTTGGAACTTGTAAAAACCTGCCTCTATTATGCTACAAAGCCAGCTCCGAAAAATTTCACATTAGACACGCTTATTCCTCCCTTCACCTTTAATCTGGAAACCAGTTACAAGGTACCCGAACAGTCCTTACATTTAGATGTTTTCAAATGCACCTGGAAATACTGCTATCAAAACTCACTGATATTCCACTGTCATCAACCACTTTTCCTGCTGATCTGCCCTAAGGTGTCACTCCCCAAAGTGACCACGAGATGGCAGCAGAGATGCACACTCAGAACACACTGAACTATATGGGCCTGGCTGCAAGGTTCCTTGGGTTTTTACTGTGAGATGCAATGGCCGGCACATTTTTCATTTTCCCCAACAACGTGACTAGACAGCATATTCACCGCTTTGTCCCACTGCCCTCTGACATCTTTCAGGCTACTTCACCACTCCATCTTCTCACAACATTTTATATTTTGGAGCAGAGAAGTCTCCCAGGTGCCATTCCACAGAATGGAAATTTTTCTCCATTGAGAGAGTTTTGGAAAGGCCCAAGTAAATGGCAATCCAAAGGGGCAGGGTGGGTGAGTGCTGCGGATGAATCAGAACAGCCAGGCTGCAACCGTTTTCTCCTGGCCACCACAGAGAAACGTGTGTTCTCGCCTTACCCTGTCTGAAGATCACGTGTCTTCTGCTGACAAATTTGGGACTGTTTCCCTCAGATAGTAATTTCCATTGGTCTGATGGGCAGCAGTACTTGTTGGAAGTAACCGCCTGGATTCTGGTGAGGAGCTCCTACTGCATGACCCCCTAATGACCCCACCATATACACAGCATCGCCTCCTTTGGATGCAGACCGCCCTTTGGAGTGGATGGAGGTGGTTTCCTGTGTGCCCATGACCTCTCCTGATCCACATTAGTGTCAAATATCAACAGTTCGTCCTTCCTCCCCAATTTGTCTTGGAATTAGAAAGTTTTCCTTACTTTTCAGTAGAGAATTACATTTGGGAATGTATTCAAGAAGGGTTCCCCCTTCCTCCCTGTTTTACTTCTCTGGAACCCAAACATCAAAGCAATTAACATAACCATGCTGGTGCAGATGATTTTCAATGCTTGGTTAGGATACTTTGAGTATGCCACCTGCTCCCATTTGCCATAATGTGGTCTGTCCTCAGTTAACGTCTGGACTGGATGGCTCTGCACTGCAACTGGTCCATGTGACCCAGGGGGCAACTGCACACGAGAAGTCTGCAGCATGAAACGTCGCAATCCGCTTCTGCCATGTTCGATCAGTCACAGCACCTTCTCCATACACACCTCAAACCTTTTTTTTGCTTTTCAAATGTGTTTTCACCTTTCTTCAGATGACAAAGCCTAATGTGCCAAAATGTTGCTATGTTCATCCATCTTCAATACAAAAATGGCCACACAAATATTCACGAGTTCTGGTCAGACTTTTTAATGCATGCTGAGGTGACAGCTGTCACAATAAAGTCCAAAAAAGGTTTCAAATGAAGTTAAAGACAAGTCATGGCATCAACCGCAACCCCAACCCCTAACCCTAATCCCGAACCACACCACACACCAGACACCGGGCTGAGTGTCCAAACCTGTCCCTGACTCCAGATGCCTGGCTCTGGACATCATACCAACAGTCTGTCCTCCTACTTAAACCTGTAAACCTTTGAAATGTAAACATCTACTGTCTAAAAATGTAAAGCAGGTTTCTGCAAAAAAGAGTTATATTAAATGAAGCAAATTAAATGATGTGATGATGACGCACATTAGACGTGAGATGCATGAGGCTGCTGCTGGCATATCATGGCATACTCTTCCAGAGCAAAGTCGATGAAAGTAAATGAATAAATGTGGTGTCCTCCTGATCAAAACATTCTGGGTAGCAGGAGGAGCTATTCGCAGAGTACGAAGACCACCCACGGAATTGAAGAAAATGGTTGCACATCATACTTTCAATAAGACTCTTGTTACCACAACAAAGAACTGTATAAGTCATCAATGGAGAGATATATGTATTTTTAAAGAACTTGAATAGAACCTTGTAGAGAGAATATGTATGTATGAGTGGTAAAAAAAATTCAGAGAGGACGTTCCATGCCCACATCACTGTGTGATACCCTTCCCAGTCACTACAAAGGCTAGAATTGAGAAAGCAAAACCAAGAAATGTTTATAATCACAAACAAAAATTAGAAGGATTGACCATTTCTTTTCTAAATGTAAAATACTGCAGACCTTATATAAAATGGTTTGGCATTTCCTCAAAAAATTACCCTACTGTGTTCAATAACTCCACTTTGAAACATATACCTGAGAAACTGAAGACAGATGTTATAACAAACTTATACATGATCATTCCTAACAGCACTGGTAACAACAACCGAAAGGCAGAAAGCATTCTAATGTCCATCCACAGGTAAATGAATACACACAATTTGGTTATTCTGTCACCGAAAAGGGACTGGACCCAAGGCAGGTTTGCCCTGGCAAGGTGTCATATGTTTAGGTTCTTGACTTCCTACAATAAAAATGTCACAACACAGAGCTAGGGCATTTTGTGAGTTTGTATATTAAATCCAAGGACAGTGAAACAAAGTAAGGGCTTCAGATAGAAGAGGTGAAGTCACAGCAACAAGAGTGAGCATAGGTGGCACTGCTTCTGGGGAAACAGAAAAGTTAGACACAAAGAAGGACTTTGGAGACAGGATCTGGGAGTTGGCCAGGGATGAGCTGCCCACTGCTCCCCTGGCTGCAAGTCTCACAGGGACCTTTGCAGGTAAGGAGAAACAGCGAAGATACACGACTAAGAAAAGAAGAGAAGGGAAGGCACATGTGTGCTCAACAAACAGTGCATGCCGGGTCCTTTTTGGGGGGTTTTACCTGTTTTCTAACATTGAGGACTTTAGAGGAGGTCTTAGAAGAGTCATCTGCACAGAATATGCAGATATTCTGCTTTCCAGGGGTGTCCTTTGATGTGCTGATGCAACAAAGCGAGCACACAGAGTGGTCAGGGTCCTTCTCTGGTGAATTTCTCCTTCAGAAGAGTCCCCAGAGAAGGGCTGGGACTGAGGTGGGCCTTCCCCTGCATGGACTGAAACTTGTAAACCATTTGCTCTCCAATGTCCTTGGTTAGGGAAGTTAGACCCTCAGACTTATTACCGGGCTGTACATCTCTGTCCCTATTTAGCTATCAAACTC
>CM052542.1:28413-249113 GCA_028533065.1 Trachops cirrhosus
CAGATGGCCACGCCCTCACTCCCTTTCCCACTCTGTCTCGTCTGCCTCAGCGCACTGGTCACCCCCCAGGCCAGAGACGAGGCCGCCGGCTCCTCTGAGGTTTGGGGCACAAGCTCTCTCACCAGCCAGGGCCGGGGCCTCACCCAGTGAATGCCCAGTGGGGACCCTGCACCCCCTGCACCTCTCAGAGTTTCCGCTGGGCCTCCACACCCACCGCCAACCTCAGAACCAGACCCCGGGAAGGGTGAAGGGACAAGAGCCTTTAAGTAATTTCTCTACATGGGGGCGCAGCAAACATCCAAGCTGAAAACTCATACTGAACCAAACACAGTTGACGGTTGTTAATCTACAGTAGCTCTGTTCCATAAAGTCACTGTGAACCAAGAGTGAGCAAACACTCAGCCACAGCGCCTGGAGAAACAAACACAGGGTTACAAGCCTTTGATCCCGTTATTTTTGTCAACAGATCAATACGGAACCTCGTCATATGTTTCCACTTAAAGACACTTGTTCACTGCGAGGGCGGGTTACCACTGCAGTCTCCCAGCCGCACTAGAACTCGTGCCTGGGGCAGCCAGCCCAACACGGGCGTTTTCTCTGTAAAGCACGGGACAGCCTCCTCGAGCTCAGGACCCTAGACAAGCAGGTCAGCATCCCCGGCCATTTTAAGGCAGTGGAGTCACCAACCAAACTGCAAAAACAGGGCACTAAGAAACCTCAAGAAGGGCACACATTTACCGCAGGAGAGCCAAAACAAGAGGGCAGAGCCCAGAAAGAGACCTGACTTGGGGTGGTGAACAGACAGTACAATAAACGAATGATGTTTCACAGAACTGTGCACGGAGACCTGTGCAATTTCATTAACCGATATCACCCCAACAAACTCAATAAAAACGTTCAAAGAACAAATAACTTTAAAAAAAAAAAGAGCAGCGCCCTGATCAACCTCAGCTGGGAAGGTGGTCGTGTCTGAAAACGACCGAGAAAGTGTCAAGAGGAGGCACTTTCACAAACACAAAATACAGAAAAATCCCTGCTTCCACGGGAATTGCAGTGTGCACAGAGCACTGTCGCGCGTGTCCACGCCGTTTCTGCCGGCTCTGAACCACTCGGCGTCTCTATCAATCATAGATGACGGACAGGAAAGCAAAAACAACTCCTGCCTCGAGCCACGCATGTCATTTCCGAGGAGGTGCAACGGGGTCCTCGATCCCCGCGGAAAGAGCCAGTTCTGGATCCCCCAAACCCAGGTCAACACTCCTGACCTGACTCTGCCTGGTCACTTCTCTGCACGTATGGAACTGACTTCGGACTTGGTCAGCGACTACTGATGGGAATGAACGTCGGACACCTGCTCGAGTCGCGTCTGGGTTAGAGTCACAGCCCAAAACCTCTGATGCGGCCTGGGGTCCCCTCACCTGTGTGCAGCGACAGCCAGCCTTTGCGGTGGGCAATGTAATGAGGAGCGTGCGCCTCCTCGTAGGTCACCGGTTTGTCCCCTTTGCCCACTCGGACGCGGGCCGCCCGATTCTACAAGCAAAAAGTGGCCGTAAGTCCGCGCTCCCTACCCAGGCTGCGACCTGGGTCCTCCTCCCCTCCTCCCCTCCTCCCCACCCCCTGCCCGGTGTCCCTCGCCTCGGGCCCCGGACGGACCGCTCACCTTGGCGCACGCGGCGGAGACGTGCAGGGCGCGCCGGGCACACGGCAGCGCGTGGTTCCAGGAAAGCACCTGTGTGTGGACGGGAGAGCGTGACACAGAAACCGGGGTACCTCCCGACCCGCCTGGCCCGCCCGCACCGCCCACTCACCCAAGGCCGGAGCCCTCGGCAGCACACGGACGTCGCCATCTTCGGCTGAGCGCAGCCCGTGACGTACCAGAGCGCCGCCGGGCAAAGGTCAGCGCCGGGGGGCGGGGCGGAGGGGGGCGCCGCACCGCGGACGAGCCCAAATCTAAGCAGGCGCGGGGGTGCGAGTCGCCCGCGCGGTGCAGGGCCTTGGGGCGGGGCCTCGCGGCGGGTGCGGGGCCTCGCGGCGCGGGGCGCACCCCGGATGCTTGTTTCTGCACCCCTCCTCCTGGCACCGCTGTTGTCTGTTGGGTCCCTGGCTCAGGTCCGGAGGGTGGAGGATGCAGAGCGTGAGGTTTCACCCTAAGTCTCACACTGGTGTCCTGAGAACGACAACGGGGCCCCAAGCCTCCCCTTGGAGCGTTTTCTTAGGTTCTACGAATTAGGCTGCTGGAGATGTCTCCAAATTTATTATTATTATTACAATGTGGATTATATTTACTGCATTAAAGTCCTGTCAATACACAGAAACCAGGTCACAAAAACTGTCAACCAGATGCCATTTTTGTAAAAAAAAAAATCATATACTTATGTCCACACAATAAAAAATGTAGAAGAGTGTTTCAAAAGTTAGTCGTTTATCTTTGGACAGTACGATCATGTGTCATTTCTTTTCTTTTTGTTTATCTGTATTTTCTATAATGAACATAAATTTCTGAAAACTTGTTTGGCTTTTTTAACCATTTTAAATTATTTTTAAAAAACTTTTCCATCACAGTTTCCTTTCCATAGTATTTTCAAATAATATTACTAAAAAAAAAAAAGAAACTTCTGGATCTACCCACAGTGAAGAAAAAATCCATTTTGATTAAAACTTGACCCAGTTTGCCGTGGCTGGTGTGGCTCAGTGGATTCAGCACCCGCCTGCAGACTTTGATTCCCAGTCAGGGCACATGCCTGGGTTGGGGGCGACCGGTGGATGTATCTCTCACACATCGATGTTTCTCTCCCTCTCTTTCTCCCTCCCTTCCTCTCTCTGTAAAAATAAATAAATAAAATATATTTTTTAAGAAAAACACTTAACCGCCCTGGCTGGTGTAGCTCAGTGGATTGAGTGTGGGCCTGCGCACCAAAGGGTTGGTGGTTCGATTCCCAGTCAGGGCACATGCCTGGGTTGCAGGCCAGGTCCCCAGTTGGGGACACATGAGGGACAACCACACACTGATGTTTCTCTCCCTCTTTTTCTCCTTCCCTTTCCCTCTCTCTAAACAAATAAATAAAATCTTTAAAAAAAAAAAAAACACTTAACCCAGTCCTTCATGGATGAGGGCAGGGCTTTACCTGTGCTGGGATCTGTATCACAGGGCCTGTGGTACGCGGACCAGAGCATCACCACGGTAATTGGTCTCCAGTCATTACTAATGTCACAGGGAAGTGTAGCAACACTAGATGTCTTATTTCAGGACTCAGCACAGTAATGGGAAAAAAACCTAGGCTCTAGGCTCTGGAGTTGGGCCCTGGTGTAACAAGCCTCAGTTACATTATGTATAAAATGGGTTTGTTGATAGCACTGACCCTCACAGAGCTGTCAGATAAATCGCTGTCTCTGTTTCTGTTTGGGTGAATATAGGAAATTGCCAACCTTTGGCTGTGTTTTGTTTTGATGTTGCCTTCATCATCCCCCTGATGTACCTGCAGTTCCCATGGAAGGGAGGACAAGGCTTCCCTCTGTGTGGAGGGAAACGGAAGCACAGGTGGAGGGTGAGCTGCCTGCGATCACACTGGGGAGAGGAAAGGGGCCGAGGCACCAGGCTCTGGGCCTCGTTCTGCACGCGCATTCTCCACCGTCAAGGTTCCTTTGACCACTTGCAACTGGGGCCTCAGAAAGTAACGGGTGATAGAACAGTGTCTTTCACACCCACGTCACTAGGAATGTTTTATTTCTAACTTTTAAAACTGTGGCCTCCAACTGTCATGCGTGTTGGATAAGGGGGCAGAACAGGAATGAAATGTTCTCTAGTCACAACAATTTCCAAATTAAAACTGTCAACTCTTCCAGCTATACCTGTGATGGCCACAGCTGCTCCTGTCTCAGAGGCTTTTATTTCTAGGGCCACTTCTCCCAAATCTGACTGTCTGAAACAATTGCAGAAGAACACTATAATTAAAATAATGAAACACCACTTTCTCCTTTCAAATTGGCTGTATATCAAAATCTCACGAGGAGCCTTTCAAAACTACAAATCTTGGTTGCAACCCAGAGCCTCGAAACCAGAACCTCAGGGGTTCTGAGTCCAGGCCTGGACATCACTGCTTCTGAAGGTGGCCATGGTGATTCTGGCGCACAGCCACATGGAGAAAACGTCAGCATTCTCAGCAACTGACAGCCAGAGTATAGACACAGCCATTCAGAAACACATAAAAATATACATTCCCCTCTGACCAGTAATTCTACCTCCGCCCTGTGGACATAATCAAGATTTAGTTACAAAGATGTTGATGCCAGCTTTATAAATCACAGCAAAAAAAAATGGACACATTTTAAAATCAAAGTCCAGTAACAGGGAATTCTGATATAGTCTTATGCTGCAACCATTATAAAATATTCTATGGGTCTCATTTTGTAGACAGAAATATGTTGGGTAAGGGATTGTGGAATGGTGTGAGTGGGGAAGTCAGGCTAGAGTGTGCAGTCTGATGTGGATTTGATAAAACTGAATGTGTGTATCTGTAGGTAGACACAGGGGAGCCAGAGGGTGCTCACCAAAAGTGGACAGTGTGAGCGGGAATACAGGGAACGGATTGGCATGGTGGTGGGGAATGTAGCCCAGCATCAAACTGGACGACCGATTGAATGCGAGGTGGCACACAGGACCCAGGCCTGCAGGTCAGCTTTCCCATGGGAAACCGGGCTGCCATTGTGCCTAGGCTGCCTTAAGGCCTGCTTTTGCTAAAACTCCCTCACCCTGAGTTAAGGCTGCAGATGTTTAATGTGTATCTCTGAAGCAACTCCCTAAAGTCTGTGCTAAGCCTCCCAAGGACAAAATGTAACCAAATCAATCATTTTTATCGTTCCCTTGCATTTGCAACATTTTTCTCTTTTTTTGTTATCTGTAAGAAGTAATCACTTAAAGTAAACCTAAGGATAATGAATGAGAACCTTCTTTGATGTAATGCGACTGGAAAGCAATGAAAGCTTGTCCAGGCAAGGGTCCAGGTGCTCTCCCCTTGAGAGAGTGGCCAAGGTGTTTTCTCTCTCAGAGAGTGGCCGTGCCATCACTTTTTCTCCACAGGACTTCTGCAGTCTGTGTGAATTTGTTTACCGCATCTACAGCACACAGACTCCACAGGCCAGAGCCTGCACCACAGGAAGGGATGGCCCTGAATTCTTCTATGTAGGTTTGATAAGCACCTATAGTCCGCTTCAGAATCCACTATTTTGAGTGCAGTCTCCCCAGGGTTGCCCATCCTCACCCCCCCTACCACCGGCAGAGCTTCCAGGACAACACCTCTGTAGATCAATGAACTTCCCTGAGGTTGTTATTTGAAAGATGCACATTAGATGGCAGCAGAGAAGTGTGTTTCCTGACCAACTTCACTGTGGTGTTTCAATATGCACACTAGATAGCAATAAAAAAGGGCTTTTCTTCATATTATTCCCAAGTTGAACAATAGATGGCAGCAGAGAGGCACATTTTCTGGTGAGAACCAGTCAGGTGTTGTTCACTAGATGCACACTAAATAAAAGCGGAAAATAAATTTTCATTGACATAACTCATTGTTATTCACTGGTTCCACACTAGATGGCAGTAGAGTAGTGCATTTCCTGGTGACCACCTCTCAGATTTTTTCCCCCCAATTTGCATTTTCGATTATAGCAGAGCTGTTTCTCTTGAACAGAACGCAGTTTTGATATGCACACTAGGTGGCAGCAGATAACAACTTTTTATGATAGCATACACTCAGTTGTTACTCACAGGTTACCCATAAGATGGAAGCATAGAATACCTTTCCTCAGTGTCCTATACTCAGGTGTTGCTTTTTAAACTTTCTTTTATTGATTGATTTTTAGAGAGTGAGAGAGATAAACATCAATTTGTTTTTCCCACTTATTGACACATTCATTGGTTGATACTTGTATGGACACTGATGGGGGACTGAGCCTGCAACTTTGGAATATCCAGATGACGCTCTAACCAACTGAGCTACTTGTCCAGGGCCTCAGGTGTTACTTTAAAAAAAAAAAAACTTTTTTTAAAGATTTCATTTATTTATTCTTAGATAGGCAGGGAAGGAGAAAGTGAGAGAAACATTGAGCAGTTGCCTGGCCCACGACCCAGGCATGTGCCCAGACCAGGGATTGAAACATCAGCCTTTTGGTTTGCGGGGCAACACCTAAACCAGTAAGCCGCACTAGTCAGGGTAGGGCCTCAGGTGTTATTTCTAAGTAGCGCTCAACATTGCAGTAGAGAAAAACTTTTCCTGCTGACCCCCACTCAGATGTTATTTTCAAAGTGCACACTAGATGGCAGCAAGGAATAACATTCTATGATAGTACACATTTAGTTATTACTAGTTGCACAGGAAATGGCAGGAAGCGCTTTTCCTTGTGAACTACAGTTTTATTCCCACGATGCACACTAGATGGCAGCAGAGTATAACACTGTATGATGACATCCACAGGTGTTACTCACTAGTTGGTTAAACACTCTATGGCAGCAGAGAAAACCTTTTTCTGGTAACTTCCTCTTAGGTGTTATTGTCAAAATGCACAGAAAACAGCAGAGCTTTTCCTGGTGGCCTCCATCCACTTTTATTCCCAAGGTGCACACTAGCAGCCAAAAAGAACGGTTCCTAATTGCTTCCATTCAGATGCTATTCACAAGGTGCACACGAGATGGCAGCAGAGACTACTCCCCCCACATTGACTGGAGTATTATTCAGAAAGTGTCCACGAGGAGGCAGAAAAGACCACATTTTCCTTGCTTACAGGCTCTGCCTATTCTGCATTAATAGGAGAATACAAAAAAAAAAAAAAAGAGAGAGAGAGACAAATTCCAGACTTGGTAATAAGCTCACTTGGATATAATTCCTATTTTGAGTCCTTCACATGCCTCATCCTAACTATTGCTCGCATTTGGTAGATGAGACAGGAACCCTTGCCTCATCAACTGCATTTTACAAGTATTTAAACTGAAGACTGGTTCTACCATAGTTCAAAGTCCAGAACCAAGGCCTAAATGGGCCAAGATGGGCCTGAAAGTCATGTACACGCAGTACCCTGGACAAACAGAGGAATCCCATAGGTTTTGCAGGTTTGGGCTGAATCTTGGTCATCCCCCTTGAAGAAACCCTGCACGTAACCTAATGGTCCAGCCAGCCACGCACTCTCCCTCACTCTCCCCGGCTGGTGTTTGGGGTGGGACTTGAGCAGGCAGCTGGGAAGGGGGCAGGTGGGAAGGAGGTTGTGGTTTGGCCCTTTGCAGGAGCACAACCAGCTTCAGATCCCTGTAACGGTGACTTCCCCACATCTACTCCCTGCCTGCCCTCCCCCTGTTTAAAATCTGTTCTTCAGTCCAGATCACTGGTCTGCATCTATCCAAGTTCCCTTCCTCTGAGGCCTCACCTGGCATGAGTGTGCTGGAGGCTCAGATGGAGTCCAGGGTGGCAGAGTCTGTGGTGAAAAGCCCGAGTCCCAGAAAGGCGCAGAGCTGACTCCTGGCCCCGCCACCTACAAGCTGTGCAATTTCAGGCAAATAGATGGAAACTCAGTCTCCTCCTCCGTCTGACAGGGAAAACCACTCCCTCACAGGGCGGCTGTGAGGATTCAGCGAGGTGGGGCGTTCAGCTTCCTGCTAACATGTGATCAGGCACACACTCTCCCTCCCTTTCAGCAGAATGCACTCTCCTACTGGTGTCCACACAGCCAAGCTCCCCGTGGGCACTCCCTCCTGCACCCGTCTGGCTTCCTCCTCAGAGCAGCACTGACCACAGCCTTTCTCTGGTCCTCACACCCCTGCTCCTCCGCAAACTCAGGGTCCCACCTCAGCTCAGGCCAGCACCACCCCGCACCAGTCCTCTCACTGCTCCCTCTGCTGCCTGTCCCCAGCTCTCCACACCATGACCAGCTGATCTTTCAAAATTAGGGATCTGATCCTGTCCCTTCCCACGCACGAGAACTGCCAACAGCTTCCCCCATCCCAGCCTAGAGAATAGTCTCCCCCATCGGCACAGTGTTGAGACCCTTTCTCAGGCCTCACTTCCTTCTCCTGGTTTCACTTCAGACCACCCTACCCCACTCCGTCACCAGGAACCTGAGAGGCCAACACCAGCCTCTCTGGTTGGGAGACCAGTCAGGGCTCTAGCACATAGAGGCGCCAATGCTAGGACTGAGCCTCGAATGAGGGAAACTGAATATAGATAAAAGTTAATGATAATGCATCAATATTTGTGTATTTGTAACAATTCTGTAAAAAAATAAAAGGAGAGGGGAATTAAGAGTCAAACGAGAGAACCCTGCTGCATCAAACTTTAACCTAGAGGAGTGGGCAGTGTCCTAGTAAAAGTTAATAAAAGTTAATAACATTGAGCCCTGGCTGGTGTAGCTTAGTGGATTAAGCACAGGCCTGTGAAACAAGACATCACGGTTCGATTCCCAGTCAGGGCACATGCCTGGGTTGCAGGCCAGTTCCCAGCAGGGAATGCACAGGAAGCAACCATACATTGATATTTCTCTCCCTCTCTCCTTCCCTTCCCCTCTAAAGATAAATAAATAAAATCTTTAAAAAAAAAGTTAATAACATTGATAACATGGACCCTGAAACAGGGAAAATACAAAACTAGGTGGTCCAGCCCGGCACCTCTTCCCTGCTGGCTCTCCTCTCATTGATCTGGGGTTTCCGGCTCCCTAAACAGGGAAGGAAAAGGGACAGAGCTGCTCAGCAGGTCCCCTAAGGTCCAGCTGAGCCCTGCATCTTCGCCTCCTCCGCCCACGAGGCCCCGTGTGGGCAGAGCCTCGGGGGTTGCTGGTTCTGATGTGTCAGCCAAGGCCGTTTCACTGCAGGGGACTGGACACACTTACTGAAGCAGAATAAGATAATATAAGTTAATTATTTTAATAGCAGAAATAAATTAATACTTGCAAGAGGCAAGTTTAAGAGCAGGCTTGGGCCTGGCACGGGCGGGCTCTCACGTGTGCCGTGGGCCCGGTCCCTCGCTCGCCCTCCGAGGGCTCAGTGCCTGTGGGAGGCCCCACTCACGGGCACAGGCCCCTCCCTGAATCGGGGCCACTAGCACCCCCAAGCTGACACCCCCTCACTGTCTGCTCTAACGAGGTTTTAAATGTTAGGGAGAGTCTCCCCAGGTAGAAGGAGGGGAGGAAACACTGAGGAACTAGTGTGAGGGACTAAGGGGGAGCGCCTGTTATGCAGGAACTGGAAACTGTCAAAACGCCCCGGTGGGCGTCTGCACTGGGCTCCCCGAGCAGGAAGGTGTCTGAGGGACAGGGCAGGCTCTTGTGTGGGTCACGGGGGCCTCCGGCCCGATTCTGTTGATCAGCTTTGTTTTGACCAGTTTGGGGAGCATAGGGTTCTCTTGCTATAGACACTTGAAAATCTCCCATTTGGCTTGACCCCGAATCTGACATTTACAGAAACTGATTCTCGAAGCAGAACTGGTGGCCAGAGGTTCCAGGGAGGCTTTGAGGCCCCGCGCAGCAGCCCAGTCCCCAGGGTTGGCTGTCCCCCAGGAGGTCCCAGCAGCTGCGGGGACTTTGGGAGACACATGGAGCCCCCTCAGCACCCTGCTCCCCCTATGCAGAGGGACCTACCCACTGGAAACTTAGCCCCAAATCTCTAGCAGCAAGAAGTCCCTGCTGGTTCAGTGTGGGGGAGGGAAGAGGTGAGCTCTGAACTGGGGTGCAGGAGCCATGGTGGCCCTGGCCTCAGCCCCCTCCTGAGGGGGACAGATGCTCAGGCAGCAGGAGAGGCCACAGTTAGGACCCAAAGAACAATACTCACAGAGGAGGGTTTCAGCTCAACTTGAGGAAGGAGCCAGGTAGCAAACGAGCCTCCCACTGCTGAGAGCTGAGAGTCAAGGTTAGGGGCCCCTGTCAGGGGGCTGAGACAGGGGCTCAGGCTACAGATGTGGGTCCTGATGGCGGAGAAAGCAGCAGGGACCTACCCTAGCCACCCCCACCCCGGCCACCTCGGTGAGGTGCTCCATTGTCCTGGCCCTGTCCTGGGCCACAGCGTTCGGGGCTCTGAGGCAGGTGGTAACCATGCAGTTGGCCCCACGAGGAACTGGGAGATGCTCACATGGATAGCACGTGCCAGGGGCTCATTCCAGGCTTTTTCCTTTGGGACCATACGGAGCCCGGCCAGTGGTGCGGCACCACCTGTGTGACCAGCTCCCAGGAGAAGGGAGAGCGTCACCAGACCTGCCACCCCTCAACCCAGTGGCCACAGTGCCCCAAGCCCCTGGCAGGGGCCACTGGTCAGAGTTGGAGCTCGGGAAGCCGAGGATGTGGCACGAGCTTCATGGGAGTCCCTGGGTTTAGTTCTCTGTCCACCGAGGGTGCCCAGCACTGGCCAGGAAGGGAGAGGGGCGCTTACACCCAGCCCACCGTCACCACCTCCGGGCTCCGGGATGCAGCTCAAGCCTGCCCGTCCCAGGGGGGCGTCGCCCAGCACCCTGCTCAGCCCTCCGGTCGCACGGCCCATTCAGGCGCAGCCTCAGCCATGGGCTGTGTGTGTTTGTCTCCCTCGTGGTCAGGGGCCCGCTGGGGGCCTAATCGTTGCTGCTCAGCCTCCGGAGCAGATGCCTCAGTGACTCACCAGGCTGCAGGAGCTCCCCTCCCCCACCAAGAGGGCCAGGGCCTGCGCAGCCCTCTGTCTGTTCCGCCTCATCGAGTCATCACGGCTGCTCTGTGCAGCAGGTCCTGCTCTCGTCCCCCTCCACTCTGCACGGCCGGACAGCGAAGGCCTGAGGGTGAGGAAAGTGTCCGGGTCACACCGTTGGGAGTGGGATTGAGACCCAGACCAGAGGAGTCTGGGTCGGTAAAGGCAGGCCAGGGCAGCTGGCGGCAGAGGGGAAGCCTGTCCCACCCCACCCGGAGAGCCCTGCTGTCCACTTCACCCTTTGGACTCAACTCTTCTGCCACCGGCCTTCGAGGGAGCCCCAGGAGGCGGGCCTCTCCTCCCCTGGCAGGTTCTTGGTGTCACAGCCCAGGGGTCAAACTCTGGGGCTGGAGTTGGAAACCACACCAGAGCCAGTCGTCCAGCTGGACCAGCCGTGGGGGAGGCGAGGGTGCGGATGGAGGGGTGCTGCTCCCGCACTGGTGCTGCTCTGGCCCTGGAGCTGGCTGGGGCTCGGGACCTGGTTCTGGAGCAGAGTAAGGAACAGGCGCACGGTGCCTCTCCAAAGGCAGGAAGGCGTCGCTGCCTTTAGGGGAAGCCCCGCCCAGGACCCTCGCCTTCCAGCTCTGCCCCAGCGGGCTCCAGATGCTGCAGCTGGGCCTGGAGAAGGTGGGAAGAGCCCACCTGGTCGGAACCAGGCCAGTTGACCTGCCCACAGACAAAACCTCGGCCTGAAACAGGAAAGTACGGGGTCAGTCGAAATCTCACACCTGATCAGGCCAGGTTCCCACCGCAGAGAAATGGTCCCAAGGGAGGCAAGGGGGCTGCAGAGTCCATGCCCTGACCATTCCCTCCACACTGCCCTCCCGCAGCCCCCCGTTGGGCTCTGTGTCGGGGCACACCCCACCCCTGGGCCCCGTGTAGCTGCCCTGGTGACCCAGCAGGTTTAACACAGAGTCTGTGTGAGTCTCTCCTTACCACTGACACTTCTCCCAAAGGGCCTGGACATGACCGGGCCCGGCCCTCGCTGCCCCTGGGCATCTGGACCGAGGCCTGAGACCGATGTGTGAGCAGGCCACCCACACACCTCCCCTTCTGGGCCTGGTGCTGGTGCTCAGGGCGAGTGTGGAGAGGGCCAGGCAGTGGCATGGGACTGTGGCGGGGCTAGGACTCTAGAGGACAGCTCAGCTCAGCCCCCTCTGGTTCCGGGGGAACCCCGGCCCCACCCACAGTCCTCTCTGACCCCTGACCTTCTGCAGCGGAAGCCTCGGGGCTCAGCCCTCCCGCAGGGATCCGCAGGTGTGTACCGTCCAGTGTTCTGCCAGGTCCTCTGCACCCGCAGGCCCCAGACGCTACTCACGCCCTGTTCTGCAGACACAGGAAGCCCTCCTTCGGGACCCAAAGTCCACTGGCTTCTGTGAAATCTCCTGTGACCTGTAGTCCTGTCAGAATCTGGGAAGATGCCCCGAGTGCAGAGCAGGCCGAGGGCGTTGGCGCTGATGTGTGGTGGGCGGGGCCTGCGAGTGGCTTCTAGAGCGACTGAGTCACCGGCTGCGACCCAGGCCCAGGGGTGGGGTCTGCTTCCTTCACTGCGGTGTGCTAAGTGTCTCCCAAAGTCTTTGCTTCTAGTAGGTGCTTAATACACATTGCTGAATAACACCCCAGATATCTTAGTGGGCCCGGGGCCCCTGCTGTCCCCGGGGTTCCCTAATCTGGCTACACCAAGGCCAAGGCCAAGGACCACTAGATGGAATCTCAGACTCCTTAATAGGTCAGTTTCCATGTGCTTTTCCAGACTCAGAAATGCCACAAGCCAGTGGTGGGTAAGCAGGCAACTTCTCCCGGGGAGAGAGAAACAGACACCACAAACTACCAGCGTGTCCAGCAGCCCTCCCCGCAGAGCCGGCATCTGGGCTAGGGGTCCGGGGGTTCACCCAAGCTCTCAGTAAGAAGATGTGGCCCTGAGCCGCACAGCCCTGCCACCGCAATGCCACCTGGACAGTGAGAATAACCGGACGGGGCAAAGCCCCCGCGGCCTGTGGGTGAGCGCTGCAGTGGCCGCCGGGGTGGTGCGCACCAGGAGCCCTGGTCTTGCACCTCTGCGGTGTGAAGCCAGGCCTTCGGCTGCTCTCATGCGCATCTGCTGGGTCAGGCCCTGGAGGAGTCCGGGGAAGGGCAGCAGAGGCTGGTCCCCAACTCTCTGAACCCAGACTTCTCCGCTCTAGAGCCAGGAGGACAGGAGGCAGAGGTCCCCTGCACCCTAAAATCTGTGACATCCAAAGAGGCCCCTGCTCTAAAGAGCTTGGTGAGGTTCTAGGGCCACCTGTCACCCCTCTCATCACCCTCCTGTGTCAAGGAAACCTCCCCACATCAAGCCCCTTCCTTCTGTTCACCCCTTAAGAGAACCAAAACAAAAACAAACAGGCTCCTGGCCAAGACGGAGGCATAGGTAGACACGCTGTGCCTCCTCACACAACCAAAATAAGGACAACAACAACTTAAAACAAAAAACAACCAGTACTGACAGAAAATTGAACTGTATGGAAGTCTGATAACCAAGGACTTAAAGTAGACATATTCATCCAGCTGGTAAGGGGGCAGAGTCAGGCAGCCGGGACAGAGAGGGCTCGAGGCAGGGCATCAGGTGGACCTGGGCACACAAAGCAGCAGCTGGCAGACCCAGTGAGGTGGCGGATTGTAGAGGGACGTGGCGCGTCCAGTCCCACATTCGTGCGCAGATAAACCAGGCTAAACTGTGGAGCGAGACAGACCTCGCAACCCAGGGTCCCAGCGCAAGGACATAAAGCCTCAAAACACTGATTGAAAACACCTGTGGGGGTTGAGAAACTCCCAGCCTCACAGGAGAGTTTGTTGGAGAGACCCACAGGGTCCTAGAACGTGCACAAGCCCACCCACCTGGGAATCAGCACCAGAAGGGCCCAGTTTGCTTGGGGGAAGTGGGGGAAGGGCATGAAATCCAGCAGAGAGCAGAGGAAGTGCCACTGTTCCCTCTCGGACCCCTCCCCCATATACAGCATCACAACCCAGCAACCTGGATTGCCCCGCCCCGGTGAACACCTAAGGCTCCGCTCCTCATACGTAACAGGTGCATCAAGACAAAAAAAATGGCCCAAACAAAAGAACAGATCAAAGCTCCAGAAAAAATACAACTAAGCATCAAAGAGATAGCCAACCTATCAGATGCACAGTTCAAAGCACTGGTGATCAGGATGCTCACAGAATTGGTTGAATTTGGTCTTAATTAGATGAAAAAATGAAGGCTACGCTAAGTGAAATAAAGGAAAATGTACAGGAAACCAACAGTGAAGGGAAGGAAATTGGGACTCAAATCAATGGAGTGGACCAGAAGGAGGAAAGGAACATCCAATCAGAAAAGAATGAAGAAACAAGATTTCAAAAAAATGAGGAGAGGCTTAGGAACCTCCAGGACATCTTTAAATGTTTCAACATCCGAATCATAAGGGTACCAGAAGGAGAAGAGGAAGAGCAACAAGTGGAAAACTTATTTGAACAAATAATAAAGGATAACTTCCCCAATCTGGCAAAGGAAATAGACTTTCAGGAAGTCCAGGAAGCTCAGAGAGTCCCAAAGAAGTTGGACCCAAGGAGGAACACACCAAGGCACATCATAATTACATTACCCAAGATTAAAGATAAGGAGAAAATCTTAAAAGCAACAAGACAAAATGAGAGAGTTACCTACAAAGGGGTGCCCATAAGACTATCAGCGGATTTCTCAAAAGAGACCTTGCAGGCAAGAAGGGGCTGGAAAGAAGTATTCCAAGTCATGAAAGACAAGGACCTACATCCCAGACTGCTCTATCCATCAAAGCTTTCATTTAGAATGGAAGGGCAGATAAAGAGCTTCTCAGATAAGGTCAAGTTAAAGGAGTTCATCATCACCAAGCCCTTATTATATGAAATGTTAAAGGGACTTATCTAGGAAAAAGAAGATAAAAAACATGTACAGTAAAATGACAGCAAACTCACAATTATTAACAACCACACCTAAAACAAAAACAAAAACAAACTAAGCAAACAACTAGAACAAGAACAGAATCACAGAAGTGGAGATCACATGGAGGGTTATCAGAGGGGAAGGGGACGGGGAGAATGGAGGGGAAAAGGTACAGGGAATAAGCAGCATGGACGGTAGGTAGAAAATAGACAGGGGGAGGTTAAGAAAAGTATGGGAAATGGAGAAGCCAAGAACTTGTAAGTATGACACATGGACATAAACTAAAGGGAGGGAATGTGGGTGGGAGAGGGCGTGCAGGGTGGAGGGGAGTAAAGGGGGGGGAATGGGACAACTGTAATAGCCTAATCAATAAAATATATTTAAAAACAACAACAACCAACAAAAAAACCAGGGCCTTTGGTGTTTGGGGTGCTGTCTGCTTGCAACTGGGTCTTGCTTCATCCAGCACCTGGATTACTGAGCAACGGACCCTCCCACCCTCCTCTCACCCCTGTCCTGTCCCTAGAGGTTGTGGACCCTCCAACACTGTCACAGAGGGCGCGCGGGTCGGGTCTGTGGCCCACACCCACAGCGAACAGCAGGTGTGCTTTCCCGCCAAGAAGGGTCCTCCGCGGGAGCAGCGGCCGCGCCTCCGCGCAGATGCACAGAGCCGACACCAGGGGGCGCTGCTCCCCCGGCGAACCGCCGCCCGGCGGACACTTTCCAAAATATAAAATACTGGTGAGCAAACAGGAAACTGTTGCAGAAAAGACACAGCCGTGGCCAGGTCCCAAATCCCCTTCAAGAGGTTCGTATTCCAAGAAGCATCTGCATGTAGAAATTTGGTTCCGACAGGTTTGGCCATTGGAACGCCTCTGGGGACCCTCCCGGTTCCCAAGACTCAGCCTGCAAGGACACCATGGAATCAGTAGGGAACAAGGGGGGTTTGAATCAGTGAATTCTTCCCCCAGTGAGAAGCTACATGTACCTGAGCAAGTCGCGCGGCCTCTCCGAGGACGTCTTGTCATAGAGATCACAGAGCCTCCCAGAGGGATTGCTGGGACCGGTGGAGGCAGTTTCTAGTCCCGGCTCCGAGGCCCCTCACTCCCCCACCGCTAGAAGGTGGCTGCCTTCCGAACTCACAGTTCAACTACTGAGAAAACAAGCGCATAAAGCGAACAAGCCCGGCACCACTCCGCAACCGCTAGAACGGCTCTAATCAAAGAAAAGGAAAATGACGTGCATTGGTGCGCATGTGCAGAAGTTGGAACGCTCGTGCGCTGCCAGTGGGGCCGTGAAATGGTGCAGCCACCGAGGAAAACAGGCTGCGCGTCCGTCACAAAGTTCAACAGGTGGTCCAGTGGTCCCAGGCCTAGGCATGTGCCCCACAGAACGGACAGCAGGTGCTCAGGTACAGGTACACGCGTGCTTGTCAAGGCACTGGTCACAACTGCCAGCAAGTGGAAGCAACGCGAATATCCCTCCTCTGGTGAATGGAGAATCCAAATGCGGCGTATCCCAGGATGGAATATCAGCTAGCCATGAAAGGAATAATACAACCACTCACACCACAGCGGGGGAGAATCGTAAAAACATTTTGCTCAGTGAACCCTGACGGGGAGGCTCCATTGCTTGGAGCATCGTCCCGCACACCAAAAGGTCGAGGGTTCGATCCCTGGTCAGGACAACCGATCCACATTTCTCTGTCACATTGACGTTTGTCTTTCTCTTCCTCTCCCTGTCTCTCTCCCTCTGAAGTCGATAAACGTGCCCTCCTGTGAGGACTAAAACACCAACAGCCTTATGCTAAGTGACAACAGCCAGACACAAAAAGTTACATGTTGTATGAGTCCACTCATGAACCGTGCAGAAAGCAAACCCACAGACAGAAAGCAGACAAGCGGTGGCTGGGGTGGGGGCCGGGTGCCGGGAATGACGGTTTCGTGGGTGCCAAATTTCCTTTGGGGTGATGAAGACGCTTTGGAGCCAAGCGACTATATTGTCTGCACAGCCCTGTGGCTGCACTAAGTGCCACCTGATCGCTTCTTCTCAGCACAACACAAACAAAGGACGTTGGCCTTGTGCCTCGTGACCGACAAACTCGGGTCTCGCTGCTGTGCCTGGAGCAATGGAAGCCCAGCCCCCCCCCCACACACACACGCCAGCCCCACAGTCTGCTGCCCTGGACTCTGGCATGTGGTTCTTCCCATCGCCTACCGTAGGTCCCCTCCATGTCCCTCAGGCACCTCCCTGTGCACCTCCCTGGCCTTCACCCAGGCCCTCCACCCTGCACCAGCCTCCCGTCTCCTGCCTACTGTGCTTCACCCATCTTCTTAAACGCCTTGTGACTACCCCACTTCCAAAATCCATACCCCGGTTCTACTTACTGAGAAGCTACATCTGGGCCTGTCCTCCTCCTCCACTGGCCTTGGCCCCCCACCCCGTCAGGCCCACCTGCCCTCAGCCTGATGCTGGAGGTCCCACCACAGGCTGACCTTGCCCCCCTGGGAAGCTCCTCTCGGATCTTCACCTTCTGACTGCAAAGCAGGCCCTTGGCGCATTTCCTCGCTCAGTCTCTCCTGGCTGTGGGAGGAGGCATAGGCTTCCCAGGCCTCAGACTCTGCTCTCCACTTCGGTCCTCTGTGGGGCACCCCTGGTCACACCTGTAGGAGGAGCAGTGTACAGGCATAGCTCGACTCTGTGCCTTCTCCCACGCCCCAGACTTCGCCACCGCCCCCCATGTCTTCTCAGCAGCAACGCCAAGGGCCGGGCTCTGGGGTGGCGTTCTCCGCCTCTCTGTGGCCTTTCTCAGAGCTGACAGCTCCGCTCCCCATCAGATACCCTCACGTGAAGGCTGCTGTGCCCCGACCACGCAGCCCAGATCCTGGGGAGCATGGTTCCATGTGAAGAATCCAGGCCCAGGAAGCAGCCCCGGGGAGCCCCACTTTGCAGCACCTTGCTTTCCCTGTCCCACGTGAAATCTAAGGCAAGTCCCTAGATGTTCCTGTCCTTCTCCAGTCACTGAAGTCTTCTGTTCCTTGATCGTTTTTTGAAGCCTCCTTTCAGTCTTGTGTGAGCGTCTGGCTGGCCCCTTGCAGCAGGAAGAGGCACGGGAGTCCACTGCACATCTCCTTGGTCCAGGAAGAGAGGCCGGGGCTGGGGGCTTCACCTGCTAACAGCTGCTGGAACCCACATTCTCTAGGCTGAGCCAGTGTTTGGAGCTGGTCCTTCCTCTCGTGACCCCCCACCCCCAGCACCGGGGACGCGCTGCCTCCAGAACCTCTGGGCACCCATCCAGGCCAGCTCTTCCCCAGGGGGGAGCTCTTGCGCTGCAGGTACCCTCCATCCGCCCCCCCCCCCAGCTCTGCCTGCCTTAGGGCTTCCCGGGGCCCCTCCTTCTACCTGAAGGACCCTCCCTCTGGCCAAGTTTTAGCTCACTGTCAACATTCAAGGGGCACCCGGACAAAACGAGCCACGAAACACTTCCCCTGCTACAACCCCCATCTTAATCCTCCGCACGCAACTCACAAGTGTTTTTCACATTCACTGAGTAGTCTTTTTGTTTTTATTGTCTGCCCTGTGCCCAAATACGAGCTCCCGGCAGCAGGGACCTCCCAGCCCTCAGCAGGACCAGCACAGAGCAGGGGCTCAGTAAAAACTGGCCCCCGGCACAGGGGGCTGCTGGAGCTGCACTGCTGTGGGCACAGAGCGAAAAGGGGAAACAGGGGAGTGTGTGGGAGAGGGCGGGGTGGGGGAGGCCACACTGAGGGCCACCGAGGGGTCCTGGCAGTTTCCTGGCGGGTGAGGGCAGAAGCTGGAATCAGGGTGCCGATCCCAGGGGACGGCACGTTCTCCAGAGACAAGGTGGGGTGGCGAGGCGAGCTTAGGGGGCGTAGGGGGCGTAGGACAAGTATGGGTGCAGTGGGTTGTCTCGAGTGTCCGGGGCTAAGGAGACGCAGCTAGGAAGGAAGTAGAATCTAAAACCGTGCAGTGTGACTCAGTGGGTGGGGGCCGCCTGGCAGGGCTCAGGTCTCGGGTTCGATTCCGGTTGGTCCTGGCACATGCCTGGGTTTTGAGTTCGGTCCTGGACTCAGTCTCGGACAGGGCACCACTGATGTTTCTCTCTCTCTCTCTTTCTCCCTCCCTTCCCTCTCCAGAAATAAATACAAACTTAAAAAAGAAACAGTCTGAAGAGAGCGGGGAGGGGGAGAAAGGGGGCAGGGAGAGGTGCAGAGGAGGGGGAGGTGCAGCAGGGGAAGGGTCCTGCTCCACGTCCAGCCCTTGACTGCAGCCCGGTCCTTGGCTCCCGGGCCTCAGTTTCCTCATCTGTAACCTGGGGCGGTGCCCGGAGTGCAGCGTCCCAGTCTGCACCAGCAGCACCGGGCCTCGGAGGCTGCCACTGCTCATCAAAGTAGTAATTGTTGCTGGTGTGTCGTTGCCGTTTTCGCTGTGCCGTTGGGAGGAAGGCCAGGAGGGCAGATCCGCTGCAGCGAGGCCGGTGGGTGTGGGCAGAAGGGCAGGAGGGAGTGCGGCCAAGGAAGGGAGGGGCGGCTTCCCCGGGGGCCCGGACCGGGCACGGACCGCGAGTCAGGCCAGGGGAACCGGCCGCAGGTCCTGCAGCCGCAGCTCGCGAAGGTTCCCCCGCAACCAAGGATCTCTGTCGGGCCCCGGGGACGCCCCGAGCTCTGCGGCAGACACGGGCCTGGTCCCGCCGCGCCCGGCTCCAGCTGCAGGCTACTATCCAGGGACCTGCGCGTCCGGGCGACGGCGGGTGACGCACGCGGAACAGGGACGGGGAGGGAAGGGTTAAGCTGCCGCCGCGGCCCCGTGGGGGCTGGGCAGGGAGCTGCCGCCGCCGGCGAGTCGCGGCGATTGGCCGGCGCGCAGGACCCGGGGGCAGCTGCGGGCGGGCGGCAGCCTAGACTTCCCGGACGCGCCTGGCGCCTGGGCTGTGCCGCCGGCGGCCTCCGGGGACGCGCCGCCCGGCTGCCTGGGGACAACGCC
Organism: Trachops cirrhosus; assembly: GCA_028533065.1. Classification (NCBI taxonomy): domain Eukaryota; kingdom Metazoa; phylum Chordata; class Mammalia; order Chiroptera; family Phyllostomidae; genus Trachops; species Trachops cirrhosus. The sequence continues at coordinate 48,036 of CM052542.1, forward strand.
GCTCCTGCGCCAGCCCCCCAGCCCCCACCAGGCTCCCGCCCCCGGCTGTGGGCGGCGGGGACTGTCTCTCTCGGTGCTCGTCAACCGCGGTGACAGCGCCGCTGTCAGCGCCTAGGACGCGCGCTGGCGGCGGCACCACCAGCCTGCCATCCCCTCTGCCCTGCCCGAGAGAAGGCAGCAGGGTTCGGGGCTCCCGCAGGGCTGACTGTGTCTGTCTTGACGTCCCGCCGGGGGTGCGGGGTGTCCTGACGCCCCTGGGCCTGGGGGTGTGACCCTCTCCTGCTGATCACTTCGGTTTGCTGCGGGGAGCGCTGGTCCTGGGTGCTCTCCGCACCGATCCCAGACCCCAGGCACCTCACATACCAAAACACTGGGTGGGCCTGCCCCGCGGGGTCTCAGGGCCCTCGCCCACCCCACTGCGGCTCAGGCCCTAGTGGCGGGTGGGCAGGCCAGCTCCTCCCTGGGGCACCTGGAGGACGCTCCAGAAATTCCCCAAGTGTGGGCTCCAGAGTCCACACAGGAGGCGACCGAATCTCTGTTGTGATTTTGAGAAGTCTAGGTCTGCTCCCACGGGTGAGGTGGGAGCTGTCCGGGAAAACCTCAGTTTGCAGAGAAATCTGCTGCACGTGGGAGGCAGAGCTCAGACTCCTGGGGAAAACAGGCCAAGGTGGTTTTGAACACCTGCCTCCCCCACCCTCGCCATGTAGGGCCACCCGCCAAAGACTTAAGTGCAGTCCCTTTCCCTGACTGGGCCCTGCCTCCTGTCCCTCAGGGGACTTGGTCTGTGTCCTCTGCCTGCCCCACCCACACCCTCCCTGGCTGTGCCACCCAGCCTACCTGTGGCTCCCCCCGCCCCCCGGCCCCTGGCCCTTTACAAAGAGGCAGGACCCTCCTTCCAGCCTCCGTCTCCAGGGGAGGGAAGCCTGAGCCTGTCGCCTGCTGCTCCCTCATCTATCACCCTGAACTGTGTTTCACGATAAAATTACTCATCCTTGGCCAGTGATAAATGAGATCCGCCTGGAGTGGGCCACACGAGGTGGGGGCGGGGGCGCCCCATTCAGCCTTTCTGGGCCGCGGAAGCAAGGTGAACTGTGACTGTGGTAACGCACAGCCTGGCTGGGGCCAACAGACACGTGCATGGGGTTCTGCATGTGAGTGCAGGGTGGGGGGCAGCTGCGACTGGGAGTTTGGGCCTGGCAGCCCGGTGAGAGGAGTCAGGAAAGGGGTGAGCCACAGAGCGGGGTGCTGGGGTCGACAGAAGGAGGGGCTGCGTGTCTGGGCGCCTAGGGGGGAGGTGTGCAGGCAGGAGGGCCGACAACTGCAGTCTGCAGGGGACCACAGCAGAGGCCCCGCCCCACTAGCCTGCAGCCTCCAGACCCGGAGGGTCCGGAGGTCAGGCCCCTCTCTGCTCCTCCGGACCCTCCCGGACCCTCGGCTCCTCTGCTCTCAGCCCAGGCACCCGAGACGCCTTTGGCTGGACACTAAGGGGTGAGCGAGTCATCAAAGTGGTGAGCTAAGGAGGGAGCTGGGAGCTCCTCTGATTAAGGCAGAGAGGGCCGGGGGGCCAGGCCTCAGGCCCACTTGGCCACCTGCCAGTTGTCACCTGTAAAAGGAAGCAGAGAGAGCACCTGCCTCCCAGGTCACTAGAAGGCTGTGCTGGTGAAATGCTGAGTCACTGGGACACTATTGCCAAGGCCTCCTGAGGGCAGGCTGGCTGCTGGAGCAGAGGTGAGGCACCTGGGAGTCTCTGTTCGGGGGGCATCACTGGATGCCTGTGTGGCCCGTAGTTCTGGAAATGCGGGGTTGGGGGGAGGATGTGCAGAGCTCAAGGGGCAATGGCCTGTTCAGGCTGGAGAGGCCCAGCAAGCTTCACGGAGGAAGTGGCATCACATTAGACTGCTGACGTCAGAGTCTCTCTGGGGTTCGCTGGGCGGACGGCTCCCAGGCTGGGCGCCGTGGAGGCTCTGACGGAGGTGTGTCTGCCTGCCCCACCAGGGGGCCGGAGGTTCCCTCTCTGACCCCCACGGTGGGAACAGGGCTGTGTGACCTGCCCGCCTGTCCCTGCAGCACTGTGCCTGGCTCAGGGGCAGACTCAGTGCCGGCTGAACAAATCAGGGAGAAACAATAAGCTTGTGTTCACCCTGCTGGCAGCCGAGGAGTTAACGAGTCGGGGGGCCACCTCACCAGGCTCAGCGCCCTCTGTGACTCTAAGGGGAGCACCAGTGGGACTGGGAGGGGGAGGGGGGCCTTCCTGGGCGGAGGATCACAGTGTATGTCCTATTTGGGCTTCCCGGAGGCACTGCATCAAGGACAGTGCCTGGTGGGGGGGGAAGCCACCTCCCAGGAGGTGCACTGGCCTCCACGCTCCTCTGAGGGCAGCACCCTTCCCTGACGAGGGCCTCCGACGCCTGCTGCTGGCTGTGCTGATGGCGGGTGGCATTTGGAACTGCGCGCTGTCCACAGCTCCTCTCCGGGGAAGAGTGTCGCCTGCCACTCAAAGGATTCCTGGCCCAAGGAGCCCTTGTGTCCATCTCACTGCCCCACAGAAGAGAGAGAGCCCAGCCAAGGCCGAGACGCAGGGGACGACACCCTCGCTGCCCCTCCGCCCTGCTCTGGACGCCCCCATGCCTGCCACATCTGCGGAGCTGAGCTGCAGGCGCTGTGCCCCAGGCCACTCCTTCGGCCGGAGGGCCAGCCCTGGAGAGTCCCCCACAAGCTCTCCCTGCCACCGACGGCTCGCCCTTGCAGCCCCGGGGCAGTGACAGGCCAAGATCTGAACCCACCTGTTTCGGACAGTGTCCACTCCAAGGCAAAGCCCGGCACCGCCAGCCCTGCCTCTGTCTCCTCTGTGCAAGTGCGTCAGCACACGTGTGCCCTGTGTGATACACGTGTGCGTCGCGAAGCTGCTCCTACAGGCAACAGAGGGCACTTCTCGGTGTGTCTCTAGGGCTTCTGTCCCCTGCAGAGGCAGCGTCCCTTCACCGGCGCCCAGGTGGCTGGGCTGCCCGCTGAGGACGGAGCGCTGGTCCAGGCCCACTGGGCCCTCCCCAGGGTGGGCTCAGCCTCCCCTCCTGGTATCCTTCCCTGTCCTCCCGGTCCCCACGGTAAATCCACCACATGCCCCTGGCAGCCGGGCTTGGCCTGAGGTCCCGGAAGTGGAAGTGGCCCGTGGAGGCCAGGCTGGGGGTGCTGCAGGGAGCTTGGCACCGAGGCCCCTGACCATGGAACCCCTCTGGTGTCCCATCCCTGGGCTACAGTTCGGGATGTCCCAGCCTTGACCAGGCTGCAGGGGACCGGCCCGGGGTGGACCAAGGTGTCCACTGTGCGGCAGGCTGTACACACTGCAGGGTCCGGCCACATGAGCAGCCCAAGATGGCTCAGAAAACACTCGGGGGGCTCCTCTGGGGGTGGGGGGGCACTGTGAGCATACTCACGGGACAGATGCCAGGGCAAGACAGAGCAGCCAGACTTACCCGGCTGCTCAAGAGAACACAGCAGCCCCAAGTCATGCCCTCAGGGGCGGAGGGACAGGGACAATGGCCTGCAGAGCCCCCACTGCCTCCAGCATCAGGGCTGTGGCAGGGAGAGGACCCAGCAGGTTCAGGGACGCCTAGGGGAGAAATGGGGCCGGGAGTCCCAGAAGCCAAGGTGGCTCAAGTTCTCAGGATGGGGCTGGAGGGGAGAGAGCCCGGGTGACTGCAGAGCGAGGATCAGTGTGGGGGGTGTGCACGTATGTGAGTGTGCATGCGTGCGCACACGTGAGGAAACAACCACCAGGCACTCCGAAGGGAGTCGTGTCCGGGGCTGCACACAGTGCCCCTTCCATCCGGGCGGGAGGGCCTCGCCTCGCTGGGGCTGAGGTCCCAGCCGTCCTGCCACAGCCAAGTGGGACGAGGTGGCCCGGCACTGCTTCCCACCAAAGCGTGAAAGGCCAGGCCCGAAGGGGCCAGGCTGCTTCCAAGGAACTTACCGGTGTCCAGAGCGAAGTGCAAGGACGTTTACGAGAAGATCCACCGCCGACCAAACTCGCGGTCCCTGTCAGCCACCAGCCGGAAACCAGCCGGAAACCAGCTGGCACGCCAGGGAGCAGGCAAACTCGGCCCGTGGTGGGAAGGAAAGGCGGTCAGTCGATCAATCGATCAATCAGTGCCGACTCAGGAGGGACTTGGAACGAACCGTTTGTCACAACTGCACCTCGGTGTGCAGAGCGAAGGTGCAAAGTGGGGACATCCTGGAGCCCCTCGGAAGCTGCCGTGTGGCGTCAGTCCTGGGGAGCGGGAGGGAAGCTGGGGTGTGGACAGAGCTCCCTGGGACAGGGTGTGCCGCAGACCGCCCCCCGAGGGGGCTGCCCGGTGGACTCCAAGGAGCTCAGGTCCAGCAACAGTGGCCGGCAGGAACCACACCTCCCACACCTCCGGTGGGACAAAACGGCAGCCACCTGGAGTCCCCACCCAGCCACCTGGAGTCCCCACCCCACCTTCCCAACCTCGCCTCGGCCTCCAGCTTCCGGGGGGGCGGGACCTGAGAGGGCAGGGCCGACCTGAGGGCGCTTATTTCTGCCGTGGCCTCAGTCCCCGCTTGGGCAGCTGCAGCCTGCGTTCAGCCCCCACCTCTGCAAACCTCGGCCCCCCCAGGGGCAGACGCACACCCCAGGGCTACCACCCCGACCAATGCACCCTCTGTGGGTGCCTCGTCGGCAGCACATGGGCGTCGAGGCCTGCCTGCCAGACACAGGAAGGCAGGGCGTGCTGGGCGTGCACGCCGGTCGGTCGGCAGGTGCGCTCAGGTGCAGGTGCATCCCAGCCAGGGAGGCGCAGACACAGACATGGAAGGGTCCTTTCCCTGATCAGGGGCTGGGACCAGGCGGCCTGCTGACAATGATGGCTGCCCTTGCTGACCAAGGGCCCCTGGTCAGGCCTGGGAGGTTCACCAGCCTCCCTGGTTTGGCTTCACTGGCAGAGGGAGGAAGGTCTGAGGGCACAAGAGTTAAAGCCACGAGCACCCCCCCCGGGGCCCGCCGCAGCCTCTCCCCTAGGCCTGGGGCCTGGGCTGGGAGAGGGACACGGGCTCCACCGGCGTGGAGTCCCCACCGCACGCTGCAGCTGACAGCCGGCCAAGGCAGGAGGCCCCGACAGCGTGAGCGATGGCGGGCTGAGCGATAAGAAACTAATAATTTATGTTCCCAGCTCCGCGGCCTGGCGCCGAGGGGAGGCTGGGCCGCAGCCGCCTCCTCACTCCGGCAGCCGCAATCCTTTATTGCACAAATTATTAACGACCAGAGAACGAACGACTCGGTAATCAGATCAGGGCTGCCAGCACTTTTCATTTGACTTATTTGTATAAATTCTGAAGTCGGGGTCTCGCCTGAGTTCGGAAAGCCAGCATGGCGCTGGCTGGGTGCCCAGGGCCCCCCCACCCACAGCGCCCGCCCGGCTCACCTCGGCCAGGACTCTGGGGCGATGGAGGCAGCAGGGTCAGCCAGGACAGGGTGAGGGAGGCAGGGCTGAGCCTTGAGGTCATGTGTGCCTGTGGCGTGGGTCTCTGGGGCGGGGGGGCAGGGGCAGGATTCTGTCCTTCCACCTGCCTGGGGGTCGCCCCCTCCCAGTTCTCGGAGCCAGGGGCTGGGCTAGGGCTCGCTGGGGGGCAGGAGGAAATTGCCCCACGCCCTGAGGGAGGCCTGTCCAGGGCCACGCCCCTGCCCCTCCTGTCCTGCCGCCCTCCCCTCGGGTGCTCGCCCTTCCCCTGACCTGCTGGTGGTCTCTCCGCTGTCTCCTCGGGTCCAGGGACTCAGCCTGGGCCATTCTCGGTGAGAGCACGGAGGAGCGAGCTGCCTGTGGTCCTCTCGAGTCCACTTTTAATCTCATTGACCTCTCGTTATACTACAGCGCATAAATTCAGATTTGGAGAGCTTATGTTCCATCATAAATTGGGCTGGCAGACTTCCGATCAACAAGATAAAGCTGTCTCCTGTGAGGCGCGTGTTTTATCGGTCTCCGCTTCAGCGCTGCAGGCAGCATGGGGGCGGGAGCCCAGGCCTCGGCTCGAGGGCTGCCCAAAGGGGCCTGAGGGCCCGTCTGGGGCCCCCCTGCCTCGTAGGCAGGCCAGCGCTGGGGGAGGCAGCTGCTGGGGCCCCAGGCTAAGCCCTCGAGGGACAAGACAGAGGCCCAGGTGTGTGCGCACGCTTGCCCTTCCCTCCGTGGCGGACCTGTGGGATCCGGGCCATGGCTGGAGCGGGCTGAGGAGTTAGGGGTTTGGGGAGCAACTGGGCCTGCCTGGGACCCCAGGGGGCCAGAGGGCTGGGAGAGGGGGGATGCTCCTGAGATGTGGGGGCCTGGTCCAGCTCTGTTTACGGTTTGGACATATTGTCACCAGAGTTCCAAGAGGCAGAAAGGGCAGGTCTTGGCAGCCTGAGCCACCCAGACCCTGGGCTCCTGCTGCCCACCCAGACGGGGTGATGTCTGCCAGCCTTGCATGCCCCTCCCTGGAGGTCATGCCTTCCCTTCAGAAGCTCCATCTGTCAACACCACCGTCCCATTGCTGATACTGTGGCCCAGCCTCTGTCACAGAGGTCCCCCCTCAAATCAGCACCGTGAGCATCTCTGAGCAGCCTGGCCTCCCGGGGCCTTGGCAGCACCTCGGGAAACCAGTGGGACCAGGGTATGTGCCCTAATAGGAGAGGAGGGCAATCCTGGGAGGCTTCCAGGAGGAGGTTAAGTAGGTGATAGCAAGGATGACATTGCCACCAGATGCAGCAGGCATAGCACCTGGACCCTGGTATTTTTAAGAGCCACAAATGTGTTTTGAGAAGAAAAAATAGTAATAATAACAAATATCAAATATGGAATCTAGCATGGGTTAATTCATCTTCATACTAACACAGTTGTAAAACAGGGTTTTAAAAAATTAATGGGGAAGAGACCCACAAGGCAGGTGTTACACTAGTCGTAATGGGGCCCTGGACGGGTACAGAATAGTGATGCCAAGGGCAGGGGTGCTCTGGGCAAAGGCGAGGCCCAGAGGGTGGAGCCGGCCTGTTGGAGGAGGCGGCCCTGGAACGCAGGGTGGCCAGACGTGCTGGGAGACTCGGGCGGAGTCCGGGGGCATCACGGAAGTCCAGGGTGAGAGGGCCCGGAGGGCGCACAGAGGAGGCTGCTGCCTGGCTCGTGGGCAGCGGTGCAGGGGTGCCGGTTCTCTGGGGGACGGAGCCTGAGGGGGCGATGAGCCCTGGCGGTGGGAAAGGGGCTCTGGGGACAGTGAGGCAGACGCACAGGGCGGGCTGTGGGCGCCACAGTGTCGGCTGTGGCTGGAGATTCAGAGCCGTAATCTGCGAAGAAACCGCAGAAGTAGCCACGACAGAGAAGGGTGGAACACACCCATCCACTCACTTACCCACCCACCCACCCGAGGTGTGACGGGACGGGGAGGCAGAGGAGCACCTGAAAGACGGGAGCGAGAAGTGCAGGAACAGGAGGCTGATCGGGGCAGGGTCTCGGGCACGTGAGGCTCACCTCAGACACACTGAGGCACCAGCTGGAAGCACCGAGAGAAAACCCAATGTGTTGAGGCCAGGAAAGGGAAACAGGAAACAGACCATCGGCATCCAGCAGAAGCTCACAGGTTTGCTGAGGGCCATGATCCCGGCTGGAGGCTGGCATGACCCACCCAAGCGTGGCTTTGCTCGTCCTGTCCTGGAGGCCCCCGTGGAGGGGCTCAGGAGCCTGCACAGACCCGAGGAGCCGGGCCTCACGCGCAGTCACTGAGCCGCTGGCTCCGGCGAGCTCCAGAAGGACGGTGGGCCTGGTCTCCCGGAAGGAGTCTGCGGCACCTGACATCTACTTGCACGGGAATGTGAAAACCCTCTGTGGGCAGGGTATGAGGACCCCACGTTTGGGGACCCCACGCCCCTCTCTACAGAGGTAAATACACGGCCAGACCAGCCCCAGTTCGCCAGCTGTCCCTCCTCCCACTTCTCAGGGGCTCCACGAAGCCTGCCCCGCTCCCGGCTCTGCAGGCGGGACTGTGTCAAATGCCCTGGAGAAAGTGCCGGGTGGTGGTCTTGGATGTAGCCCTGAAGCTGCTGCCCTTTCTCTGCCCACGGCAGGTCCAGGTCTGGCCTGGGCACGTGGGCCCCCCTCGGGGTCTTAGCCAGCACCCCGCCGCAGCCGCTTCCAGGGCCACACCCGTGGCCCTGCGCAAACCCCGGGGGCCGTGCACCAGGCTTCCTGCTGTCCTGGCGCAATGTGCAGGGCCACCCGCGGTGATAAGGCACAGCGGCGCAGGAGAGAACACGGCCCGTGGCTCGCCGGTCAGTCACAAGAGCGCCTGCACAGACACGGCGCCCACGACGACTCCGGCACAGCCCACGAGGAAGCTGCCAGCTCGGCCGGTCCTCGGGAGGAGGTCCATGAGCACGGGGAGTCCGGGACTCGGCCTCCGATGAGGGCAGGCCAGGTCCAAGACCTCACAAAGCCGTCCTGGGCCAGGGCTTGGTGGGAACCAGGAGAACACTCGTGTCCGCCTCAGCTCGTGAGTTCTGAAAATCCGTGACCTCACGAGTCGGTGGTGACAACGTGACCGTTGGCCCTCTGGGTGACCCTGATGGTGGGACGGTGTGTCAGACAGACGCAGACCCCCCACCTCTCCTCCGGGTGCAGGTAGGTGCGGCCCGAGACCCTGCAACGGACAGCCACCTGCACAGCGGCACCTGTGCGTCCCGCGGGACTGAGGACCTCATTCAGTAAAGGAAAGCGGAAAGGGGTCCAGGGCAGCCGGGCTTTGGGGGAGCTCCTGCACACCCCTGGCCCCACTCCCGGACTAGGAGGTGGTCTGGGAGCAGCCGGAGGCAGCCGGTGGCATGTGTGAGGGGCGCGTGTCCCCACTGTGCCGTGTGCCCCTGTGGACATTGCCGCTCTGCGTCACATGCAACGTGTGCCCCGGCCACCCTGGGGCAAGGGCCTGATGAGCACACAGGTCGGGCTGCGGGTGGGGGCTGGGCTGATGCTCGTCACCCAGGAAGCTGTGTCCGGGGAGCGCTGGCTGTTGTTCTGTGTTTTGAGGCTCTGCATGCGCATCCCCTGTGCCTGGGTTTGGCCATGTCTGGCTCTGGAGAACAAAATGACCTGTCCTTGGAGCACAGGAAGCCCTTCATGGGAGGACGAGGGGACCGGTGTGGGGTGGCTCCCAGCCTCACAGTCGGCCCGGCCGTGACAGGCAAACTCTCGAGGAGTGGACACTCGGCCACGGCCAGCACAGTCGGGGCCGACGCTCCAGGGCACAGACCCCGCGGTGAGGAGCAGGGGTGCCCGAGGCCTCATGCGGGGTCTGGGTCGCAGCGAGCTGACGGGCACAGCAGGCCTGTGGGCGCAGGAGGGGGAAAGCTCAGACATGCGCAGGGACAGGCCTCTGCTGGGCTCGGCCTGAATGCACGGGAGCACCCGGCGTCCCTCCACCCTCAGGTCCGGGCCTCTCTCCCCTCACCCTTGGCCCTGTGGCACACTCCTGGGGCCCGGGCTGTGCTCGGCCCCAGCTCTGCCGCTCTGCTCAGCGTCTCCCTGGCTTGGCATCTGAGAGGGGCGGCCCTGGCACTGCGAGGGCTTGTGCCACAAGCGGCGAGGACAGCACGGGGCCTCAGTGCCCACATCTGCCCACAGGGCTGCTACCGCATTCAGGGGCCCTCCCTCCCGGCTCCGCACCCCAGGCCAGGTGCAGGCTGCAGGTGGGCAGTGTCTGCAGGGTGGGGGACGGTGGAGCCAGCTTCACACCCATTGGAGGGGGCGTCTCCTGCTCCCAGGCTCCTGGAGGACTCCACTCCTTCCTTTGGCTGTGCCCCCCAGCCCGCCGCCCCCGCCCCAGGGGAGGTTCCTGGCTTCTGCACTGGAGCCTATTCACGGAGGAGCAGGTGGGGTGTCGAGTGAGTTGGGGCACCTACTGTGTGGGGGAGGATGCCAGCATCTGCTCACACCTGGCCAGTGCTGTGCACACCTGTGCTCAAGTCTGGGTGTGAACCCGCTGCTGTGTGTGCTTCCCAAAGCCACGGGTCTGTCGGCAGCTGGGATGCTGTGTGGGAACAAGCGTGTGTGCAATGAGTGTGCTTCCTCCAGCTCGGCGTCAGCTTCGCCCACACCTGTGTGGCCAGTGTGACCTGTGCCTGCAGGCCTCCCCGAGTCTGGGCCGTCCAGGCCTGCAGCCCCACCCCCTGGGTCCCCCGGATGAGCACGGGGTGTTGGGGGTGGGAGACAGACCCCGCTGCCCCACGGTCTCAGGGACACCCTGCTTTCCTCCACCTCCCCTCTGGGCCTCTTTTGCTAGGGTCACCCCGCATCTGGCGCTCAACAAATGATTGATTGGTGAGGGAATAGATGGAAAGAGGACTCCAGGGGTGCAGGCTGGAGAGGGGCGCTGGCAGGAACTCCAGAGTAGGGAGAAGGTGCTGGCAGAAGCACCAACTGCGGGCAGGAGATGGGTCCGCAGCGCTAGAGCGGGCGGTCAAGCCTGGCTGAGCCTGGGTTGGGGGCAGCAGGGTCCGCGGGCCGCCCCCGCGCTCCCCGGGGACGTCTCGGGTCACCGTTGTCTGCGCGGCGGCCTCGCCGCCCGCGGGTTATTTATGACGCCCTCCCCCTCCTGGCGGCGGGGGCGCTCCGGCCTCAGCCCGGCGGCGGCGGGGCCCCGTTCGGGGGACCTCGAGCAGCGACAGCGCTGCGAGGCCGGGGGCGGGGCCTCCGCAGGCTGGGGGTGGAACTGTGGCTGGGCACCCCACCTGCTTTCCCTCCTCCCGCTTCCGGGCTGCCCCGCAGGGCGTGATTCCAGCGCCAAAACTGTCTCTCCAGCCTCCGGCTCCAGTCCGAGAAGTGCAGAGCTGCCTGCGGGGCCCAGGCGCCGAGCCAGGACACAGGGGGACTGGCGGGAGGAAGTGAGCAGGTCCTGGAGGGAGGGCATGACGACCAGGGCCAAGTGGGAATGCCGGGTCCCGGTGGGGAAGTGGCTCAGACCCGGGAAGCTGAGGGGTCTATCTCCCAAAAAGAGGAGGAAACATGTGGGGGTGAACTGCCCGGATCAGCTGAGGCCCTGGAGAGGGGTCCCCCGGGAGTCAGGGAGTGGCCCTTGGAGGAGAGGGGCCCAGCAGGGAGTTCTGCACACAGACAGTCTTCAGCGAGGGACCCTGGTCCTCCAGAGAGGTGGCACTCGACGCCGCATGGAGGGCACGCCGGCTGAGGTCGGTTGGCCCCACACCTTACCAGCTGAAGCCCTCCCCTGAAAGCCAGAGCCGGGGACCCCACGGGCCCCCTTACCGACTGCGGGCCTGTGCTGAGGACAATGCAAGGGGTGGGAAGGGAGGCCCCTCCGCAGGCTCAGGTGGGAGGAGAGGCCTGGCCTGACTGGTGCCTGCTCAGGTCGAGAGGTGCCTTGCCAGCCCTCCCTCCCCAAAGCACGGTGCGAGGTGCGGGTGCACAGTGAAGAGCTGGGCAGAGGCAGCTGTGTCTCAGCAGCCAGACGGCCGGCGCTCTGACCTCCCACCGGGCCTCCCGCCGGCCCCCGGCAGCCCCCACATTGACAGGGTGGCTCCTCTGGGGCCCTGGCTGTTGGGCAGGGACAGCCTCCTGCATCCATTAGACATGGAGGCCTCCCACCTGAGAGCAAGACTCAAGCCACAGGGGTCGCTGTGGGGGGAGCCCCCATTATCACACCTTGGGTGAGGCTCACGGAAGGGTTCAGGCTGCAGGAGGGGCAGCGGGGCCGCTCCCGTGTGTCCCCACATTCCCATCAGCGGATGGGAACGGGAGGAAGCAGCAGCAGGGACGGAGGTTGGGGCGCAGACAGGTCAGGTCCTGGTCAGCACCCAGACCTGGATCCGCAGGCCGGTCTTGGCGCCTCAGCTGAGGGTTAGGGGCCGGTGTGTCAGCAGGGGAGCAGAATGGCTGCCAAGGGTCAGCCACCTGCCCAGCTGGCTGGTGCCTGGTAGGAGGTGGAGGTCCCCTCACCCCCGGTGTGACCAGCTGGCCTGCAGCGCGTGGTCAGGGAGAGGCCCGTGCAGACGCAGCCCAGAGGGCAGCGGTTGGGGCCTGGCTGCTGGGCTGCGATCTGAGGTTACTTTCTAGTTTGTCCAGAGTGACGCACCCCAGCAAGACCAGCTACTGGCAGGCTTCTCGGCGTTTCTTTCTGCTTCTCCTGACCAAGGCCGGCCTGCAGATGCGCCCGGAGGTGTGGCCGGATGGCCGGGGGCACATCATCCCTGCCCTCCCGAGGCACTGGGATGGCCGTGGGCGTAGCAGGCCCTTCGTCCCCAGATGGGCTCCTCGTAGGGAACAGAGGCGTGTTCCACGCACAGTGCCACGTTCACCGCCCCTTCTTGTCCCCACGCCCCACCCCTCCCCCGGACTGGGTCCCGCTCACTCTCTGGCCCGCGCCCGGGCCCAGCTGCTGTTTGCCCGGAAGTCAGGCAGCCTGGGTGTGACAGCAGGAGCTCGACTAGGCCTCTCCTCGCCTCACCGTCCTCATCTATAAAATGGGGATGATAGGGAATTGACTTTGAGAAGACCACGTGAACTGAGGCGTGTCAAGTTCTCAGTGAGGCGCACTAACCAACAGAATTGTTACTGTTATTCACAGAACACAAACCCTCCTGGGCACATTTGCCAACTCCACACACCACAAAGCCACGGCCTCACACCTTGTAGGGGCAGAGAAGCCCACCCAGGCCCTCCCCACCACAGACGCCCACCACTCACGGGCGCTGAAAAAACACTCCCACCCAGAGCTGCAGGCTCAGACCCACACATCTGTCAGGGAAGCAGACGAGCTCAATCCCAGATCCCCTCCTCTGCCAGGAGCCCCCTCGGGACCCGGCCGCCGCTGCCCCACGTGGAGTCCCAGACTCCCGACAGCGCCGCCCCGACAGTAACTACCTCAACCATGGCGCTTGCGTGCGCGCAGTGTCTCGCCAGCCCTCCCACCCCCACCCTGCCCCCATCCTCGGTCGCCCTTCCTCCCGTCCCCAACCACGGAGAAATAGGGCAGGGGGTGCAGACCTGTCCCGCAGCCCCGCCGCCCCGCCGCCTGTGCGAGCCTGGTCGGCCGTCACACACCCCCTGTTGGAGCCCGCGCCCGCCCGCCCGCCGCGCCGGGGCCTTTTAAATGGGCCAAGTTGTGGTGGCGGCGGTGGCGGCGGCGGCGGCGGGTCTCCCAAGTCCTCGCCCGGCGGGCGCGCGCCACAGTACGCGGGTGCGCGGCACGGGCGGCGGGGCGGGGCGGGGTCCTGGGACCCCCCGGGCTGGGCGGGGCGCGGGTCCGCAGACAGCAAGACTTATTGCTCCGCTCCGCCCGGCAGGCGGACCGGTGAGCGGGGGCGGGGTCGCCCCAGGGGGCGCGGGCGCAGGTGGCCGGGCGCCCCGCGGAGCCCTAGGGCCCTGGAGCTGCGGCGCTCCGCACGTCGATCCCGGATCCGTAGCAGCTCCGGTAGCACCATGTTTCGGGCAGCGGAGGCCCTGCCAGCAGGCCGGGCAGCCGTTCGAGGGGGCCCGGCGAGAGGCGCGGCGTCAAGGCGCAGTAGCGGCTAGGGCGGGCTCGCCGCCAGGCGCCTCCCGGGTCCCCCGCCCTCGAGACCCAACTCCAGCCCGGGAACAAGTTGAGCTGGCGACGGGAAGCCGGGTTGCAGGACCACTGGCCCGCCATGCCGGCGGTCAAGAAGGAGCTCCCGGGCCGCGAAGACCTGGCCCTGGCTCTGGCCACTTTCCATCCGACCCTGGCGGCGCTGCCACTGCCGCCGCTGCCCGGCTACCTAGCGCCACTGCCTGCCGTGGCCGCGCTGCCTCCGGCAGCCTCGCTACCGGCCGCGACCGCTGGCTACGAGGCTCTCCTGGCTCCGCCGCTCCGCGCCTCGCGCGCCTACCTGAGCCTGCATGAGGCCGCCCCACACCTCCACCTGCCTCGGGACCCTCTGGCCCTCGAGCGCTTCTCGGCCACGGCGGCCGCCGCACCGGATTTCCAGCCGCTGCTGGACAACGGCGAACCGTGCATCGAGGTGGAGTGCGGCGCCAACCGCGCGCTGCTGTACGTGCGCAAACTCTGCCAGGGCAGCAAGGGTCCGTCCATCCGCCACCGCGGCGAGTGGCTTACACCCAACGAGTTCCAGTTTGTCAGCGGCCGCGAAACGGCCAAGGACTGGAAGCGCAGCATTCGCCACAAAGGTGCGCCCGCGGTGGGGGCGCGGGCTGCTTCGGTCCCTCCCCTCCGCTCCCCGAGGACCCGTGGGTCCGGACCCCACTCCTTCCGCCATCTGGGAAACTCCGTCACCGCCCAGAGAGGGCGCTGTGACTCCGGGGCTGCAGCAGGAACACTCCCCCCACCCCACCCCCCATCGTAGTACGGTCTCCTAGGTGGACCCAGGCAGAGCGCCCGCAGCCTCCACGGTGCGCTCAGCCCCCGCCTCGGTCCCCCCGGGCTGCCTGCGGCGCACTAGCTAGCTGCTCCTTCTGCTCCGAAGGTCTTTGCGGGATTCCTGGGCCTCGCGGCGCAGGGGAAGTTTACGGGAACTCGGGAGAGCAGGGGGGAGGCGGGCTGGGCAGGACATTCCCCTCACCGCGACACCCGGACGCGGAGCCCAGGGATCTGGCGGGAGGGGAGCGGCACACGTGCGCCCAGGGCGCGGGTGCGCGCTGCTGGAGAGCAGGGCGAGGCGTAGGGGTGGCGCAGGCAGGTGGGGGCCGCGGGGCCGCGCGTCAGGGCGGGGACGCGCAGAGCAGCGGCGGCGGCGGAGCTGTGAGCAGCCTGTTGGGCTCCTGCAGGAGTCTGACTCCAAGGGCGCGACGGGCGGGCGCCTGAGCGGGCAAGCAGAGAAACGCGGTGAGGGGTGGGAGATGTTAGAAAGTTAGGGACCCGGTAGCTTTCGACGTTGGGGTTCGCGGCTTTTTTGATGGTTGCCCTCTTCCCGCTCCGGGGTCGGGCGCAGCCCCGGGCCCTGGCTACGCCGCTCACTTGCCCCGGGGCTCGACCTGCCTCAGCCCTTCTTTTGGAGGTGCTCGCAGACGCGTTTGGAGAGGGTGGAGCGCGAGAAAATGGAGGGGGGGGGGTGGAGGAGGCCGCCCTCGGTCTTGGGAGGGCGCTCGCCGGGATCCTGTGTCTGAGCTCAGCAAATCCTTATAGGGTCCGCGATGGTGGGCTGGGCGGCGGGTTCGCAAGTTGGACTGAGGTGGGCGTTCGTGCTCCTGAGGGGAGGGTCCGGCCCCGCTGCCGACTGTGGCCCGAGTGCCGCCCGCCCCCTCACCGGTCCTGCCTCGGCTTTCCTCGCAGGGAAAAGTCTGAAGACGCTTATGTCCAAGGGGATTCTGCAGGTGCACCCTCCGATCTGCGACTGTCCGGGCTGTCGAATATCCTCCCCGGTGGTGAGATGTGGGAGAAAGTTGGGCTTCCGGGTCTTTTCTTTCCCCTGTGATGCGCGTGCATGTTTTGTAGGGTCCAGAACCCTAACGTCAACTCTGCCAGTGTGCCGGAGGGAGCCCCAGGGGCTAATCGGGGCAATTTTGCTGTGGGGGGGGAACCCTGGGGCACCTGGAGCCCCCGCCCCTTTGGATCCGGCCTGTCCTGAAGCTTCTCCTTGAGAGCCTTGCAGCTGCTTCTCCCGAGGTCCCGGGAACAACCCAGGGTGTGAAGGTTCCTCCCTGGAGGGTGTTTTCCGCTGACCTGGGGACTCTGCCCGTCACCAGCTTGGGGGCACCATGTCATCTGGCCCAACTTGGAAGAGGGGCCAGTCCTAGGGCAGTGCCCGTTCTGGGTGCGGAAGTGGTGGTTGGCCCCTTGTGTGTTGTGGGTGCTCTTAAGCTTGGCCGTGAGTGACGTGCCTCTTTGGGGTCCGCACAGCTGGGCCCTGCGGGGCAAGACCCTGGATGATCAGGACCAGGAGTGTCTGGGGCAGCTTCTGTGCTGGGTGGGTCCTTGGTATTCAGAGGCAGGTGGCTGGAGGCTGCTGTGGCCCGAGCCCTGCGTGGACACCCACGGAGCCCCCCGTGGCCCAGGAGAGCAGGCGCAACAGGCACTGTGCCCGCCACAGCG
Source organism: Trachops cirrhosus (assembly GCA_028533065.1). Classification (NCBI taxonomy): domain Eukaryota; kingdom Metazoa; phylum Chordata; class Mammalia; order Chiroptera; family Phyllostomidae; genus Trachops; species Trachops cirrhosus. Next base: position 64,080 of record CM052542.1, read on the forward strand.
CACGTCCTCCTGGCGGACCATCGATCTGAACGGGAAACTGCATCTTGAGAGGAACCAGTTTGAGCCCCTGGGGGAGCCGCTTGGAGCCAGGCTGTGAGCTGGTGGGCGGTGCTGCTCTGAGGGCTCCACTGGCAGCCCCCTCTCGCAGGGAGGGGTGGGCCTCAGGGGTGCCTGGGACAACCCAGGGCCCCTGGTCTTCACCTTCGGCTTGTTTTCTTTGGAGCAGGAGTAGGGCGGGGGAGGGGATGTCCTGGGTTCCTCTTGGGCCCTGGCAGCAGGTAACCTAGGCAAACTGGGAAGCCACAGACGACGCACCTGTGAAGGTAGACTCGAGGTCAGATGCAGCCGTCGGGCAGGGGAGGGGGACTCAGCTGAGTGCCCACTGTGCGCAGTGCCCGATGTGAACGCCTCACCACCGGCAGCGCCTGATTGCACAGGCAGCCTCCCCTGCCCGCGGCCCCGGGCCTGCCTGCGGCCGGAGACCAAGCTCAAGATCCACCTCTGCACCTTCTCAAGCAGCTGGTGCCAAGGATGAGTCCTCTGGGTGCCCTCCAGGCTGGCCTGGAGTTTGTTTTCGGGCTCAAGGTTGGGGTCACAGCCCAGGGCCACCTGCCTGCCTGGGGCTCTCTGCTCCCTGACTCACATGAGCGATGGCCCAGACCTGGGCCTGCCTCCGCTGCGTCTGGTCCTTCCCAGGCCTGGCCCTGCACCCGTCCTTAGGAAGGGCTCCAGGAGCCCCTTGTTTTTCCAGCCCCCCCTTTCCACACAGAGCCTGCCTCCCCCAACGGTGTGGGCACGCTGCACAGACACAGGCCGTCCAGGGGCAGAGGGTGGGTGGGCACGTGGCACAAGAGTCATGCAGCCGTGCAAGCGGCTACACTCACTGCCGGAGGAGCTTGTCCACGGGCGGACCCTTGGCCCCCCGTTTTCAAGCCTGTGCTGCTGAGCAGGGTGAGGTCTCCAGGGGGCATGGGAGGCATGGATCCCCTGTCCTTGGCCCGGGTCATGCCTGCCCGCCCTGGTTCCCCTTCTGAGCGCCCCCCAGGCCAGCATCACCGCCTGGCCTCATCCCAAGCAGCCGCTTAGTCACCACCACTTCCCTCTCTTCCTCCCTGTCCCACAGATGAGACGCAAAGGGCCATGTGTTCCCTTTCTTACGTGGGTTTAATTTGAGCAGAACAGCAGGAGAGGCTGGCGCTTGGCCTACAGCAGGCTAGAGAAGGGCAGAGCTGAGTGGGACTTCCCAGCAGAGTGCACTCCAGAGAGGTGGGGGCTGTTCCAAATGAGGTAGTCACCCCCGCCACCCCCATCCAGGCTCTGCTGTGGGGGTGCAGCCCTGGCAGAGGCCAGCAGGCCTTCGTCTTGCCGGCTGCCTGCAGGCTGCACCCCCGCAGGCCCAGCTGTGGTCTCGCTGACTGCAGCAGGGAGGAGTCTGGGGGTGTCCTGGGGAGATTCCCAAGGGCAGGAACCGAGGAGACCGGGGTAGCTCTGTGTCTAGAGGTGATGGTGGCCTGGGTCTGACCAGAGCCCTGGCTCTGTAGGGCGGGACCGTGGGGGCTGCAGAGCTGACCTTTAGGTCCAGGGTGGGGTGAGGCCCCTCCTCGACACTGTACTCCTCAAGCTCCGGGGTGTGGTGGGGACTCGTTGCCCTGGCGACAGAACAGAGAGGGTCCATGGAGCCTCGGGACTGAAAAGATGAAAATCAGATCATCCAAGGCCCCTGCCACCTCCCTGAGTCAGTAACCTGCTATTGAGTAAGAAAAGGCTCCCTACCCACCAGAGAGCGATCACCAGCTTCTCTCCGTCCCCCGGGGCTCGGGACCTGAACGCGCGGGCAGGGCCGTGGCGTGCAGGAAACGGGCCCGCGAGTGTGGCGAGCTCTGAGCAGGCACGGGTCCGTGTGGAGTGCCCTGTGTGCCTGCTGTCCTGGCTCCGGTGCCGGCAGCTCGGCGCTTGTGAATCTGGCCTCCGCACCACGAGGGCAGGGGTGGGGGCGGTGGGCCCACGGGGAAGCTGGGTCTCTCAGGGCTCCCGGGCTCGAGGCTCTGGGCTGCTCAGGGTTCCTGGCCAGGTGATCGGTGGGCCCCGGGCCCCAGGCTGCAGAGCCCCCGGGACCTGGGTCTCAGCTGGGGGTTCACAGAGTCTGAGTCGGGCTGCCAGGCGGACAGGCGAGCCTCGGAGGAGCTGGGGCAGCAGGGTCTGTCTCCAGGTGGAGACCCCACACTCAGGCTGATGGCCCTGGACAGCTGGGCTGGAATGTGGAGTCTGGACAAGGCCTTGTCTCCCTGCCCTTGGCCTTTAGTCAGCTGTAGCTTCTGCCAACCCCGGAGGCCGGAGGCCCCTCCACGCCTGGGAAGGGCGGTGGGGAGCGTGGGCTGGTAACCGTGTCCCCTTGGTCTCAGCAAGGATGCTGTCACCGGGTCCAGCCTGGGGTGCGAGCCACACGGGAGGCCGAGGCCCTAACTTCCTCTCTTCCCACTCTGCCCAGAACCGGGGGCGGCTGGCAGACAAGAGGACAGTTGCCCTGCCCCCTGCTCGGGCCCTGAAGAAGGAACTGACCCCCAGCTTCTCAGCCAGTGATGGCGACGGCGACGGGAGTGGATCGGCCTGTGGGCAGCGGCCAGGCTTGAAGCAGGAGGACGACCCACACGTCCGTATCATGAAGAGAAGGTACTTCCGTTGAGGACTTGGGCACGGCGGGCACACGTGCGCAGGTGCGGGCGGGACCTCAGGGTGGGTCTCCAGGCAGTGGAAGGCCAGCGCAGGGCTGGAGGGGAGTCCTTTGCCCGAGTTTGGCTTGTTGTGCCTCAGCTGAAACAAAGCCTGGAGCCCCGGGGACACGCCAGCCCCTCCGTTGCACAGAGAGACCCCCCTTGCCCCCACTTGGGGATGGAGAGCCAGGCCTGGGTCAACATGACTGGGGAGCAGGGACCCCCGTGATGGTTTCTGCCATGGCCAGAGTGAGGGGCCCTGGGGAGGGGCAGAGCTGCTGGGTGTGGGAGGAAGGAAGGGGGCTCGGCCCGAGGCTGGGAGAACAGCCACCAGGGAGACTCAGGCGCTGGTGGGGGCAAAGGTGAGGCCCGGGGAGCCGACCCCCCAGCAGCAGCCCCCAGACACTCGTGACTTGGCAGGTGGCAGCTCTGCTGGGGGCTCCCTGTCGCATTGCAGGCTGTGGCCATCCTTCCTGACCTCCCACTTCTCCCCCATGCCCATGTCAGAGAACTTCCTCTGGCCACTCATCTCGGTGTCTGTGCGTCCATCCGTCTGTCCATCCAGCACATGGGATGCACTCCCAGAATTTCTAGCCTTTACCATTTTCCAGGCTCTCCTACCCCAACAGCCCCCAGCTCCCTCTGCCTGGCCCAGAGCCACTCCTGCCAAGGAGAAGCAGCCAAGGCCCTCGGGTCCTCGAAGGGACCCCGCCGTGACAGACACATGGGCACCAGGCAGAGCCCTTCCCTAGCCTGACCTCTTGTCCTGCCACCTCGCCTGCCTGGGCTGTGCAGCGGTCACTTTTGGAATGCCATGTGGCAACAGCTGGGACCCCAGCCGTGGGTCCTGGTCATGGGGCTCACTTCTCAGCCTGGTCCCAGCCCAGCTGGGGCAGCTCGAACCACCAGGAACCGGGGTTCGGCCGCCTGAGTGTCCTGCAGAGGAAGCAGCAGCCCCTGCCACTGCACAACATGAGGCCCCTCTGGGCCCCGGGCGGAGACACGGGGCCTCAGCTCTGTGCTCCCGCTGCCTTTGTGTGGCGGGGTCAGGAGCTGGCTGCCGCCCCGAGGGCCTGTCAGCGGCAGGCCAGCGGTGGCCGCCAGCGGCAGTCGAACTCGCACCAGATGGCGCCGGAGGCAGGTCTGAGCCAGCCTGTTCCTCTGGGGCTGGTGCTCCGGAGCAGATGTGGGGCACGCTGCACAGACGCCCCGCTGTCCAGGTGCCGCGTGCCGAGGCCAAGCTGACTCTCCGCCCCTCTCCTCACAGAGTCCACACCCACTGGGACGTGAACATCTCCTTCCGAGAGACGTCCTGCAGGTGGGTCAGCGCCTGCACCGGGCTTCCCCCACGCGTTTGAGTCTGCTTCTGAATCCCCCGGCTTCCCGCCCTTCCTCCCCTCCTTTGTCCGTGGTCCTTCTGTCTGTCAGTCTACACATGCCTGGACCTTGGCATCAGCACGGCAAAGAAGAGGTCAGGACCTCCCCCTCCCACTCTCCCAGAGGCCCCCAAGGCAGTGAGGGTGGTGACGTGCGAGTGGGGTCTTGAAGGATGCATAGGAGTTCACCAGGGACGGGTGCCTGTAAAGACATTGAGAAACAAGGGAGGGACGGGTGAGAGGGGAGGCCTGCAAGTCTGGCGTGAGTGGATGCTGAAAAGCTTTGGATGCAGGGTATCTTGGGCCTTGTCCCCCAGGCCGTGGGGAGCCACCCGAAGCTCTTCAGCAGCAGAGTGACCAGGTGCATGTTTTGAAAAGGTCTGGAAGCCCCGCCCAGCAGGTGGGGGTTTGCTGAGCCCATGGCGATTTAAGACTATGGAAGCAGGGTGGAGGGAGAGAAAAGTGAGGGAACCTGAGAGGAGGTTAGGGACACTGGGGCGACCCAGGTTTCTGGTTCCAGAGGGGCAAGGGGTGGTGAGTCTGTGGGCAGAGCCCAGGCTGCGGCTTCAGGCCAGTGGGGCCAAGTCTTACCCCAGGCTTCTGGGGACGCCGCAGGAAGGGCCAGCGGGCAGTGAGCGTCCAGCTCTCGCCTGGTCCCCAGGCCGAGCCCAGGTGGGAGGTGCCCCCACTCCCAGCCTGGCTCTGTGCCAGGCGTGTGAGTGCTTCCCTCTGAGACGGTCCGGTCCTAGAGCCGGGTCACGACGAAAACGTCTTCCAACTCACTTCGACCTTGCGTTGAGGTGGCTGGCTCAGCTGATCACAGTTACGAACTTCCGTGGATGTTGGTGACACTTTGTGAGGCTTGTTCTTGGGGAGTCAGGACAGCTTTGTCTGTGGCACCTGTAGGGAACCCAGGGCTCTCCCTTCCGGATCGGACTCTGCCTGCAGCCCCTCAGGAAGTGGGGGAGGGCGGGTGTTGGGGCACAGGCCCTGGAAGCAGCTGGGGTGATTTCCAGGATCTCAGTAGAGGGTTCGTGGGGGGCGTGGCTAAGAGGACCTTCCCATCTGCCCCCCACCCCGCCCCCATGCCGCACCCGCTGCCTCACACTGCCCACCCCACTCTGTTTCTGTCTCTCTGGCTCCTTTGGGCACTGTCCCTCTGTCCTTCTGTCTCCAGGCTCCTGTCTGTCCTTCAGGTTCTGTCCATCTGTCTGATCGCACCACGATCGCTTTGTCATTCTCCATCTGTCTGTTCATCTGACTCTGTCATCTGTCTGTTTGTTGTCTGTCTGTTCACCCCTGTCCCTCTATCCATCTGACTCCACAGTGGACCAGCCCACGCATGGGGCAGTAGGGAGACGTGGTCCCTGCTCTGTGGGAGACCCTGAACTGGCCAGGAGACGGGAGAGGGCTGGACAGTGTGATGGTCACTGAGGGAACTTGTCAGAGCCCAGGGCCTCTCCAGAAGGGTTGGGGTCCAAGGGGCCCTCCTTCCCCCAGCCCCCAGCAAACCCTCCCCCGAGCCTTCCTCTCTCGCGTGTTTTCAAGGCTTTGAGAGAGAACCTCAGGCCCGGACACCAGGCGTGGGGTCCGCGAGTTATCAGCCGAGCGTGTGCGTGGCTCCTTTGTGGTTTGTACGTGGCATCGTTTGTTCAGTGAGTGACCACAGCAGGTTTTCCAGGGCAGGGATGGGCTGCCTTGGGGCCTGTGGGACAAATCCCAAGGCAGAGAGCCGGGCAACCCGGTTCCCATTGGGCGTCCCCTCCGAGGGGCTGCAGTCCCCCCACCAGGGCGTGGGGGGGCCGGTGGCTGCGGTGGGGGCAGGACCAACCAGGGCCCTGGCCTCACCTGCTCAGTCACCTCCTGCAGGAGCCCTGGGGACCCAGGAAGGGTCCCTTCAAGGGCGCACTCTAGACAGCCTTGGCCCTGCCTCTAGGCCCCAGCCTCCCACCCACCCCGGGGCTGGGACAGCACCCTGAGCGCCCCCAGAGTTGATGAGGATGAGGGACGAGGTGAATTGGCTGCTGGATAGGGCCCCGAGGTCCCACTCCCACTCCACCCACCCCCGGCTGCATGGATGGGGGCATCTTCTCTGCGGGGGGAGGCTGCCCCAACCCTGGTGTCTTTGTTGCTGAGACTGATCTGCTTAGGGGCCAGCCCTGGATTAGCCTGCTCCAGCCGCCCAGGCCCAGGGGGTGGGGGCTATTTAATGGGGTTTAGGGTTGGTTCCCAGGTCACTCCGTGGAGGTCCCGCTGCAGTGGCCCAGCCCCGAGGCTGCTGTCACAGGTGGGCCAGGGAGCGAGGGAGCTGGGGGTGCTGGTCCCCTGCTGTGTCTCCTCTGTCCTGTCCTAACTTCCTGCTGCTTCAGGCTTCCTCTGCTAGGGGGCCGGGACCCTTCTCTGCCGACGAATGAGTGGGGTCCCTTACCTCTTCTCGTACTGGGGTCCCTCACCTCCTCTTCTCTCTGGGGTTCTGTGACGCAGGGTGGAGCTGATACAGCGGGAACAGGAATGAGGGGACAGGAGAGTTAAGTCCTTTTCTACTCCAACTCCCCCGCTTCCTGCCCAGTCGGGCCCGTGGCGTGTCTGTGGGTCCGCATGGCTGCGGCCCCCGGGAGTGTGTGCCCCTGTGTGTGGAGAACCTGCGTCTCCTTGGCTCCTGGACTGGGCTCTGACCCTTGGCTTCCTCACTGGAAGACGGTGGGGTCCGTGGCTGGGGGAAGTTCCAGGCGGGACAGCACGGGCGACGTTGTCGCCGCAGCAGCTGTGGGCGCAGCTGTGGGCGCAGCTGTGGGCGCAGCTGAGTGCGGCCGTGCGTCGGCTCTGGGCTCCCTGGGGCTGGCGCACCGCCTGGTGGGTGCCTGGCTGCCCCCGAGAGGGCACAGCGAGGCTGCACGGACCCTCCGCCGTGCAGACCCTCCAGGAGCGGCCCTGGGTCCCGAGGGCAAGTCCCTGCCTGGCAGGTGCTCGGCAGGTGCCCGCTGCCCTGGGTGGGACCTGCCCCGGGGACATTCCCACGTGGGGTCCCAGGCCACACTCAGACGCTGTCCGCTGGTGCCACACTCGCCCACACTTAGGCTCTCCCAGGCACCCCCGGTGCCCAAGGCTGGGCGCCTGGCCTCACGGGCTCTCGCCTCCCCTCTCTCGATTGCTGCAGCCAAGACAGCGACCTCCCCACCCTCATATCCAGCCTGCACCGCAGCAGCCACCTCGTTATGCCCGAGCACCAGAGCCGCTGTGAATTCCAGGGAGGCAGCGTGGAGATAGGCCTGGGCAGCACAGGTGAGGAGCCCGGGGGCCAGGACCGGGTTGGGGCCAGGGCTGCAGCAGCTGGGCCTGAGCACGGCCCACGTCACGCCCTCCCGGTGTCTGCTCAGCGGCCCTGGACGCCGCCCCCAGCATCCTTGGCAGGCGGCCAGGGAGGCCAGCAGAGGAGGCGGGAGGTGGCGAGGCCGGCTGTCCCCCGGGGCTCCATGTGATGGTAATTGTGTTAATCCCGGCCAGCCGGGCAGACAGGGGGCGGAGGCGGTGGCTCCACGGTGGCTGCTGCTGGGGTGGGCTTTCAGTGGCCCAGGCTGCTGTCACCCCTGCTCACGGGGGCAGCCGCAGGACAGTCATGGGGCTGCAGGCCTCGCAGAGGCCCGGAAACACACGCCTGAGCATGACACAGAGCCCCCACCCACCTGGCAGAGCACAGGGGTCCCCTCCGAGGGGCGGCTTGAGGACCTGGGTCCTCTTCAGAGGATGTGGCGGCGGGCAGTGGGGACAGTCCAGCTTCAGCGGAGGCCTTGCTGTCCCAGGAGCCCTGGGCAGGAAGGCTGGGCAGGGGATGGGTGGCACCCTGCGCCCCCCAGGCACCCCGTTGGTGCCCCCCAGGCCTGCCTGTGCCTGGGAAGGCCCTGTGGGTGGGGGTGGGGGCTGCTTCTGGAGCCCGGTTGGAGGCAGCTGAGCAGGCAGCTGATAAAATCTAATTGCCCCATCGATCGGGTGCAGCCCCGGGAGCCCCGCAATGATTGAGATATTCGGAGGCAGCAGGCCCTCCCCCTGCTGCCCGCACCCTGCCCCCAGCCGCAGGCTGTGCCTGGGCCTCCGCACAGAGGCCGTCAGGATGTCCTCGAGCTCGCTTTGTGCTGAGGTCACACTTGCAGCGTCACCTGCACCTCGGGTCCAGGTTTCGTCAGGGTCTCGACCTCTCCTCAGGGCTGTAGTCCCCCTCGGCCTCCCCGTTGCTCCTGTGGCCCTGGTGTGGGGCCATCGGCCTGTGCTCACCTGGACCCCCCCAGGGGCCACGTGCCAGTCCTGCCCCCTGGCCCCGGCCCCTGAGCAGGAGCAGGACGGTCGGGAGACTGAGGACCCAGCTGGGTCCCGGCAGCGCCCTGTGACTGTGTCTGCTCCTGGCTGCCTGGTGCGTCCCCATGTGGGTGGCTCTCATTTAGGACTGGTCACCACAGAGCCCCTGGCCGGGCCTGGCTGCAGCCACTGCTTGGGTTTCCCTAGGGGTCCCTCCCACCCCCAACAGAAAGGGAAAGGGGGTTCCCACGGTGGAAAATGGGACTCAGGTCACCAGGAGGCGAGAGCCGTGGGCTATTTGCTAACCCTAAAGGGAGTATGCAGAGTGGGTGTGGACCAGCCCAGACCCACCCCAGGCCTGGCACAGCGGGCCCTCGGGCCCTCCTGCACGGGGCCCTGAGGCCACCAGGCTGTCAGTATCCGCTTGGACTTGCTTGGGGCCTCGTGCTGGTTGTGCCCCCATCCTGCCAGCCCCTGAGGTAGGGGTGGGGCAGGCCTGGACCGAGCCTCAGGCCGGTGGCAGCAAGGTGGCCAAGATCAATAAGTTATTAGCACCATTCTGTCAGCTGTAAAGTGGAGATTGATCGCGCTGCACTTCCCGGGCTGATAAAAATGACAGATTAAGGGAACAAGGAAAAGGAATTAGGCTCCAGAGCTAATGGCAGTGCCCCCCCACTGAGGTGTCATGGTGGCCCTGGGTCACAGAGGGGGCAGCTCCTGCACCCCAACACCGGTGGGCCCAGGAGAGCAGGGCCACTGCCAAGCTGTTCAGCAGAGGCCCCAGACCTTGGCCACCGGCCTGTGGTTGGGGGCCAGGGGCTGGGCTGGAGAGGGCTGGCTCCGGGATGCGGATGAGTGTCCTTTGGGTGTGGGGCCTGAGACAGGACTTCAAGGAGTGGTGGGGCGGGGCTGGCCACATGTGGGGGGGCAGGGGTGCTAAGCACATCGGGCGAGGCTACCCAGGGCATCCTCAGCAGCTCAGAGCCTGCTGGGCAGGTGGGCAGGTGTGTGACAGGCAAAGTCAGGGTGCTGGCTTAGGCCTTCCGGGGGCATCGAGAGGTGTGGCCTGGGTGGAAGGCCCAGGGGTGCTGCATACAGCAGGTGCACCCGACCTCAGGGGCCTTGAGGTGGCCTTTGAGGTGACTCTACCCTCCCCCAGGTGACCTGTTGGGCAAGAGGCTGGGCCGCTCCCCCCACATCAGCACCGACTGCCCCTTGGAGAAGAAGGCTCGAAGCAAGTCCCCCCAAGGTAGGAGCCTATGGGAGGGGGAAGGGGAGGGCATGACTCGGACCCTCTGCAGGGTGGGGTCAGCCCATCAGCCAGTTCTGAGAGGAGAGGCAGGGCCTGAGGAAGGTATCTGAGGAAGACCCCTCCCCTGTGCCCCCCCAAAGCAGAGACTCTGTTGCTGCCGGAGCTGGGGCCCAGCATGGCGCCGGAGGATCACTACCGACAGCTGGTGTCCGCACTGAGTGAGGCCGGCACCTTCGAGGACCCGCAGCGTCTCTACCACCTGGGCCTCCCCAGCCACGGTATGTGCCCCCCACCAAGGGCCCGCCCGCGTATGCTGGGTTCTCCCTGGAAAGAAACTCTGGGGCCTGTGGCTGCCGACAGCCAGGCTGGGCTTGGGCGCAGGTCCACTGGCCCCTCAGCCCCCACAGGCAAGCTCCTTGCAGGTGGGCAGCAACTCGGCCCTCTTCCTCCTGCCCTAAGCAGGCCCACCGCCAACAGGCCCCTGTGGCTCCACCCCCACGGTTTCCCACACAGCAGGGCCGCCCCCAGACGCCAGGTGCAGGTAGTGTCCTTTCACAGGCAAGCACAGTCTCCGAGCCCGAGTGCAGTGGGGCTGATGCCCTGCAGCCCCTCCCACACCAGCTCCAGGGTGTGACAGGGTCAAGCACCTCCAGGGAGCCTCAGGGAGGCCCCAGAGGATGGGGGCAGTCAGCCCAGAGCAGCCGGGAGGCAGGGTGAGCAGCAGTTGGGATTTGGCCACCAGGACCCCACTGGTAGTGGGAAGCGCGGCTGGAGGCTCGGTCCTGCCCCACGCTGCTCCCCAACGGGTGTACCGCTCTGCCCATCCGCCCATCCCACCTGTCCGGGAAGCTTGGAAGTCCCACCCACCGTCACAGGGCCACACTCCGGAGCCCTGCCGGGCTGCACCCCGACCTCGACCTCGCAGGCCCCAACCCCTAGTCTGAGGGAGCTTGGCTGTTCTGGTTGGAGGTGGGTGAGGGGGTGCTGGGAGAGGGGGCAGGATTTCCCCCCCTCCTCACACAAGGCACTGTCCCCCAGGGCAGTCAGGCACCGAGAGCCTGAATTATTCACCAAATGTTAATAATTTAAAAATCTTCCTTTTTAATTGCTTTCCCTGCCCTGCCTGGGGCCGGCTCCGCCGGCCTGCGCGGGGGAGGGGGCGCCGGCCGCCGGGGAGCAGCGCCGGGAGCTGGGCTGTCAATCACGGCCCCGCGCCGCCACCCCCGCTGCGGAGCCGACTGTAAATAACCTAGGCCGCCGGCGCGCGCGGGGGCGCGGGGGCCCCTCTGGGATCGATGCAGGCGGCCGCGCCGGCTGGGCTCTGCGGGCTGGCACCCGGCCCGGGCAGGACCCACCTCCGCTTTTCGGGTAATTAATTTATAAACAGGCGGCGGTGGGGGCCTGCACAAACGGGGGACCGCGGGGGGACTCGGAGACCCGGCCCTAAGCAGGCTGGAGGGAGCCGGATGGGTAGCAGAGCGCATCAGAGCACGGATGGAGGGCGCACGGCCTGCCACCTTGGAGCCAGTCGCCTGGGCAGCCTCCAACCTGGACTCTGGTCACACTGCCCAGCCCCCTCCCCTCGGGGCTCCCGTAGCCTTAGTCCCCACGCCTTCGGAGCTGTCGATATCAACCTTCATGCACCACCAGCTTCCCCTGCCTGCTGGGTTTCCCCTCCCTCCCACTGCATTTTGCTCACTAACATCCGGATATCCCTTTCAAATGCTCCCCTGCCCCCCCCCAAGACAGATGGGTGCCTCCCACCCCAGCCCCAGCATCCTCGAGCTTGTTGCCCTCTGATGATGTGTCCTCTGGCCTTCTGTGTCTGTCCCAGCGAACAACCAGCAGCGTCAGTGTGAGGGTGGCCTCTCACTGGTCCTGGGCTTCTTGCTGCCCTTGGCCAGTGCCCTGTGTTCTCCAGGGTGGGGAGAGTCAGAGCCCAGGGGCAGCCTGGCCCTGGGTCACTGCTGCTGTCTTCTCCCCCCACCCCAGATCTCCTGAGGGTCCGGCAGGAGGTGGCTGCAGCAGCTGCGAGGAGCCCCACTGGCCTGGAAGCCCACCTGCCCTCATCCACACCAGGTCACCGTCGGAAGCAGGGCCTCGCTCAGCACCGAGAGGGCCCCGCTCCAGCTGGCACCCCGTCTTTCTCAGAGAGGTATTGGGGTGCCTGCCTCTCAGAGAGGCACCCATATTCACCGTGCTTGCTCCTGGGGTGCGGAGACTCACTGCCTGGCTCTGCAGGTCAGGCCCACACTTGTCAGCCACTCTGACTTCACACTCCCGACTCCCACCCCAGCCACAGCCCTGTGGGTACCAACTGTGCCGGGCCCTGGGCTGGCCCTGGGTCACGGCCTACAGTGCAGAAGAGACCCCATTCTCCCCCTGAACTGGGCAGAGGCCCAGGAAGATAATCCTGGGGTAGAATGCCTGGAGGTGACTTTCCCTCTGGCTGGAGTGTTAAGGGCGAGATTCCCTTTTCACTGAGCAGCTGTGGGGCCCGCTGAATCCAGGTGCCCCGGGACAGCTGAGGGCTTTGCTTCCCCAACCTGTAGGTGAGGGTGGTCGATGCCGAGTGCGGGAGTCCGTGGAGAGGGTGGTGTAGAGGGCGTGGAAGGCAGAAGAGGGGAGCGGCCAGAGGCCGGGAAACCGAAAGTCAGGGACCCCCGCCCCCAGCAGCTCTGATTCAGACTCGGGAGCCTTCTGGCGGCAAAGACTAGCCTGTCTCGGCCGAGAGACCCCAGGAAGGGGCGGGGGCTGGTAGATCCGCCGAGGCCGAGGAGTGAGCGAGATAGGGGCGGGAAGAGCTGCAACGGCTCTCTGCCTCTGCTGCCAGCCGCCGCAGCACGCCCCCCGTCCCCCAACAACGCCTCGACCGCCGCCCCAGAGCGCTGTCTGCAGCCGCTTCCCGGATCGCAGCTAATTGCGCCCCGCCCCCGGCCGCGCAGGGTCCGGAGTAGACGGGGAGGCGGGGGTCCCGGCGCGCCCGCAGTAATTACCGCTGCAGTCGCCGCCGCCCGCCGGGTCAGCGCCTCCGCGCCGCCGCCGAGATTAATTGGCGCCGCCAGCGGGGGGCTGGGGCGGGGGAGGGAGGGCGGACGGGGGCGGTGCTCGACCCGAAGCTGAACGAGCGGCGCTTCGACCGCCCGCGGGCCGGCAATTAGCTGTGGCGGCCGGAGTGGGGGCCGGGGAGCAGGGCGGGCGGTTCCGGGAATGGCGGGGGCGCGCGGCGCTCACCACTGTGCTGTCCACAGGGAACTGTCACAGCCCACCCCCTTGCTGTCGCCCCAGAATGCCCCGCACATCGCCCTGGGCCCCCACCTCAGGCCTCCCTTTTTGGGGGTGCCCTCGGCTCTGTGCCAGACCCCAGGTGAGGAGTGGGCCGTGATCGAGCCCTTTGTGTCCTTGGGAATCTCATGCGTGAGGGGGGCCACCTGGGTTTGCCTGTGTCTGGCTGGCGCCCATGAGTGAGTGTTCCCGTAGGACCCGCCCCTGCCAAGGACAGACAGGGCAGGGAGGGGGCGTTTGGGTGGTGTTGGACCACTGGGCCACCTGGCTTTGTGGTCTGTCCCCTCCCCACCAGGTTTCGGCTTCCTGCCCCCTGCCCAGGCGGAGATGCTCGCCCGGCAGCAGGAGCTCCTGCGGAAGCAGAACCTGGCCCGGTAGGTGACACGGTGACCGGAGGGGGAGGCGGCAGCACCGCCGAGCTGGCTGACTCTCTGTCCCCTGCGTGCCCGGTCCAGGCTGGAGCTGTCAGCGGAGCTGCTGCGTCACAAGGATCTGGAGAGCGCACCCCGGCCGCAGCTGCTGGCGCCGGAGGCCACGCTGCGCCCGCCCAATGGCGCCGAGGAGACGCAGCGGCGCGGGGCCATGCTGGTGCTCAGACATAGCTCCGCGCCGGCGCTGGGTCTGCCGCCGCAGGGACCGCCGGGCCCGGGCCCCCCCACCCCACCCCGGGAGCCCGCCCGCCGAGCCCCTCAAAAGGGGGGCTCCAGCCCTGCCTCAGCCCCGCCCAGTGAGCCCAAGGAGACTGCCAGGACTGGGCTCTGGGCACAAGATGGTTCTGAGGATGAGCCCCACAAGGACTCCGACGGAGAGGATCCCGAGACGGTGGCTGTTGGGGGCCAGGGCCCTGCCCCCGGTCCAGTCCTGACTGGAGGGGCCGGCTCAGAGGGGAAGGGGCTTCTCTCAGGGTCCATGCTGCCCTCTCCACTGCCCCTGGGCTTGCCCTACGTCAGCCCCTACTTCCACACAGGTGGGCACCCCCCATGCTTCAGATCCCTCCGTGGGGTAGGAGACCCGCGCCCCCACGCCCCCTTAGGCTAAGGGAAGGAAGCCCCGTTAGTCCTGGGCCAACAGCTCTAAGAAGGGGCAAAGGTCAGCAGATGGGCGGGAGCCTGGAAAAGGCCCCCAAGTCCCAGTGACAGTAACACCCGCTCCCAACCAGGCACCGCGGGGGGACTCTTCGCGGACGGGGAGGAGGCTGTGGCCCCCGAGGACGTCAGCAAGTGGACCGTGGACGACGTCTGCAGCTTTGTGGGCGGCCTGTCCGGCTGTGGGGAGTACGCGCCGGTGAGGGGACCCCTGCTCAACTAGGCCCCAAGCATGCACCCCCCCAAGTCTCTCCTCACGGCAACCCCCCCCCCCCGAGGGCGGGGCACTGCTACACGGCCCACCAGTCATGGCTGGGCCAGGGGCCGACCCCACAGGGTGGGCAGCACAGTTTGGCACTCAGGCGCTGACAGGCACCCGCCCCACACCAGGTCTTCAGAGAGCAGGGCATCGATGGGGAGACCCTGCCCCTGCTGACCGAGGAGCACCTCCTCACCACCATGGGGCTAAAGCTGGGGCCCGCTCTCAAAATTCGGGCACAGGTGAGTGTCACAGGGAAGGGGGTGTGGCCTCCACAAGGGACTGGCAGACCTCAGCGCCTCCGAGCTGCAGACCCCCACCCAGGCCCGTCTCTCCGCAGGTGGCCAAGCGCCTGGGCAGAGTCTTCTACATGGCCAGCTTCCCTGTGGCTTTGCCGCTGCAGCCACCAACCCTTCGGGCCCCGGAGCGGGAGCCCACCTCAGGGGAGCAGCCCCCGTCCCCAGCAGTGGCACCCGCACCCTACAGGGCCGGGCACCCCCCTGCTGGCCAAGCCTCACCCGAGCGGGAGAACGGGGCAATGGCTCTGCTCCCTGGGCCCGTGGACCCCTCCCAGCCTCTGTGCTGAGTCGGGGGGTGGGCTGCTCAGGCCCCCTGCCCACCAGTGCCAGCTCTGCCAAGCAAAGGCTGCTCCCCCACAGCTTATTTTCCTTTGATTTTGGAAGCAAAAACAAATTTTGAAAGGAAAATATGTGACTTAAGAGGAAAGGAACGTGTTTCCAAAGACTCTCTGGGGGTGACGGTGGAGCCGGGCGCAGAATCCAAGCCTGGGCGCCGCAGAGAAACCAAAGACGCACGCACGGCTGCGCTGGCCCCGGCCCAGCTCCCTCTGGCCCTGGGGCTGCTGGGAGGGTTTCCAGCGCCCTGACCTTAGGCAAGAGGGGCCTGCCACCCTGGGGGTGGCAGTGGGCAGGCTCCACAGTGCAGGTGTCAGTCCCCAAGGACGCCACTCCAGGCATCAGCACAGCGCTCGATACTTTCTGGTCTTTTATGTTGTAAAAATAAAGCTCCATCCAGGACCTACTGTCCTTCCCCTGTACAGGCACTGACCCAGGCCTCTGTGCAGCTGCAGGCCCGTGGCAGAGGTGGGGCAGGCAGGCATCCCCCCCAGCCCCAGGCGGCGGCCGTCAGTCCTCCTCCGAGAGCTGTAGGTCCTGCAGCTCGTCCTCCGGCCCCTGGGCCAGCAGCCTCCACAGCTCCCGGGGGGCCAGCCCCGCCTCTTCATCTGGGCCTCCATCTGCAGGGAGACACGCAGGCTACATAAATTCTGCTTTATCAGGAAGAAGCTGGCCTTGGGGGTTACTCATCACTAATTAATCAACACTAATTAATTTATCGGTGCTGCTGCTGCTGGCTTCCAGAGCCAGCAGGATGGAGCAGCTGGCCTGGCATCCCCCAGGGAGGCACCTTGGGCCCCACAGACACAGCACCCTCACCCCAGGACCCCTCACCCTCTGAGCTGCTGGCCTCTTCTCGGCTGCTGCTGTCGTCGTCGTCTTCATCCTCCTCTACCTCCTGCTGAGCTCCAGGGGACCCAGATGCACCTGGGGACCCAGGGGAAGAGCCTGTGGGACTGGGCCACCAGCACACGCATGGGGGAAACAGCTGGGCTCACAGCCCTGCCCCCGCCCACCCCTGACCTTGAGCAGAGGACGCAGATCTGCCCTGGGAAGGGTGGGGGAAGGCCTGGGGACACGCTCCCGAGTCCAGGAGGCCCAACATCGAAGAAAGCAAAGTGGCAAATAGGAGCTGAGGTAGGCGTGGGTGCCCCTCCTTTGGCTCCTGGAGGTGCAAGGGGCACCTTCCAGGCCAGCCTGCCCATCCCCTGGGAGCTCGAGCTGAGGCATGCAGGCCCCCACCTCTCTCTGAGAAGTCTGCAGTGTCATCCTCGTCACTGTCCAGATCAAAGAGGTCCTTGAATTCGACCCTGTCCTCATCCTTCCTGTCCCCCAGCTTCCGCCGCTTTATCTCGGGAAAGTTCAAGTCTTCCAGCTGGAAGGCCCCAGAACGGGAGCAGCAGGTGAGGTTGTGCAGGGAGCCCCAAGTGCCCAGCTGAGGCCACGGCCACAGCCACACCACCAAGAACCCTCAGTCCCAGAGGCAGGCTCCACCCAGACTGTGTCTTGGTCCCTTCCCTTCCCCCACACGAAACCCCAGGCAAAGGCAGGCCTTCAAGTGCCATCAAAGTCACAGCCAAATCCTTCAGAGCAGCCACAGCCGCAGCCCCAACCAGCCTTGCACATCCCCCAACAGCCCCCTCCCCAGCCCATCTCGGAGCTGCAGCCACAGGGCTGGGACCTCCTCTTGTAACAACACACTGGGTGGGCCCAGGCCCCAACACCCCCCCAGTCCGCACCCGCTCTTTGCCACTGATCTCCAGCTGGATCTCACGGTCCCTCAGCTTCCGCCACTGGCTGTAGTACTTAGTGAGCGGAGTCCCCTCCTCTCGGGTCTGCTTCTCCCAGGCATCCTGTGGGCGAGGGTCAGGGTCACATCCCGCCTGGATGAACCCCAAACCCCAGCCACACACTGACCAGTGCCCTCTCCACTGACCACCGCCTGCCGGTTGGCCACGCCGAAGGAGGCCTTCTGGCGGAGGCTGCAGATGTGCTCCGAGTTCTCCTGCACCTTCTCTAGCAGCTGGCGCACCTGCCGGCAGTAGTTGGCCACCTTGCACTCTCGGAGGAAGGACTTCAGCTGCAGGAGGAAGAGGGGCTCAGCTGGCCCCACACAGGGCCGCGCTGCCGCAGCGCAAGCCCACACCCAACACGTGCTGACTGGGGCGGGGGAGGGGGGACGTGCGGAGCCTCAGGGCACGTGCCTGGGGGTTTTTGAGTCAGGGAAACCACAGGACTGCAAAGCCTAAAATACCACCTGGCTCTTCACCAAAATCACTTGCTGACCCCTGGGACCTCGAGCCCAGCAACAGGTCTGCGCACACGCACCTGGGTCTGGACGGGCCTCTGAGCCGCGGGCAGCTGGGTGTGAACAGCCCTCCCCCCAAAGGGCCTCGCAGAGACAGGCAGTACCCCTCCCGTGAGGCCCAGGACTCCCTGAGATGGGGAGCACCAAGGTGAAAGTCAATGGACCCCGCACGGCGGACCAAACAGGGACTTCAGAGGGGAAGGATGCCCCCCAGGGTCGCCTGAAGGAAAGCTGAAGCGGCTGAGACTGCCCGACCTATGCACGACCCCCAGGACCACCTGGGGAAGCACTCAGTCAGGACACCAGCTGATCCAGGACCAGGGTCCCCGAGGAGCCCTCGTGTGTGGGTCCCCATAGCACAGCCCAGGGGAGGGCAGCGCAGGGTCAGGCACCACCACTGGCCCTTGGGCTAAGACAGGCTGCCTTCCTGTGGCCCCCGTGCAAGTGGGGACTGAGGCCATTAGGACAGCCCAATCTGCCTCACCACCGGCCACGAAGGGCTGTGGGCAGGGGCAGGGAGTGGGCAGCGGCACACACCTGCAGGACGGCAGGCAGTGCCAGCTCGGGGAAGGCGATGCTGTGGGCCTGGCTGTGCAGGTACTCGAGGGTGAGGTCGTAGAGCTGCTCCACCAGGCCGTCCTGCGCACGGGCGGGAAACAAGGCAGCGAGGACAGGCACTCGGACCACTTCCAACTCGGGACGCGTCAGCTCCCTCCCAGAGCGGGGACCAGAGGTCAGGACCCCACTGCCTCGCTGGAAGCCATACTCAGGTCCCTGGGGCTGGGGCCTGAGAGTGTCTGCTCCCTGGCCCTGGGAGCCCACGAGGATCTGTGCTGACACTCCACGGGGCGGCGAGACCCTCTGGTCCACAAGCATCTTGCCTCCACGGCCACCCTGCGTGCCGACCTCGGTGCCCTCTGACATCCTGCCCACCTCGGGCATCCCTAGGCCCCTGCCCGGAAGTCAGGACGCCGGCCTCACCCGGTAAGCCTTCTCCTGCAGGTTGACCTTGGACAGCTTCAGGATCACAGCAAAGTTGATGGGCTTGGAGCTCATGCGCCCCGGCTTCCTGTTGAAGTCGACCTGCTGGAAAACCTGTGCCCGCCGGTGGCTGCGTCAGCCCAGGCGGCAGCCCCCACACCCCCTGCACCGCCCCACCCCGGCCCCAGTCCTTGAAGCCCCAGCGAGAGCGCGGGGACGGGGGCGATGCAGTGCCAGACCTGCAGCCCCACACACAGCCTGCCCCAAGAGCCTGCTTGTCCAGAGCTCTGGGGCCCCAAGGGAGCCCCCCATCCCTGAGTGGGGCCCTGGCCAGCAGGCAGGACCAGGAGCACCGGCACCCACACTGCTGGCACCCCTCCTGAACACTGGGCCGCAGAGCCCCAGGAGGTGCCTGGAGACGGAAGAGTCCCTCCTGTGTAGGAGCACGGTCTTGCCCCACCCTCACCCACGCTCACAGACCCAAGGGCCGGGGCCGCATCCCCTGGAGTGACAGTGCCTCCGCCTCCCACATCTGCTACAGAGACAGCAGGCTTTGCTGTCAGTATGGCCTCTGGGAGGAGGCCTCCTCCCGGTCTGGGGGCGACAGGCAGCCCATGGAACAGAGTGGGTGCCTGGCCTCTGAGCCAAGCACTTCTCCCCGTGACCCTCAAAGCGGGAGATTCACAGTGAGTCCTCGAGGGGGAGGGGAGGCCGAGCTGAGGTCAGGTCAGCTCCAGGCGAAAAGCAGCCTTGACACTGGTGTCAACAGACAGGACCCCTGGGAGGGCTCAGCACACAGGGGCCTGACCTCCCACACAGGGCGGCTCTCAACCCTCCTTCCCACCACCCAGGGAAGGGCGGGCCGAAGCTCCCCGGAGGCAGAAAGCTCGACTTCCACCTCTGGCCCGTTTGCTCTGGAGGGAAGAGGTCTGCACCCCTGGGTGAGAGGGATGTGTGAGGGCAGCTTCAGCGAGCTGAGGCTGGGCGCAGTGCAAAGGAGACGGAAGAGAAGAGGCCGAGGGAGACCATGGGCAGAGGGGGCAGCAGAGGTCCGGAGCCGGCCACAGCAGGGACTTCAGGCGTGGTCAGCAGAGTTTGGTAAGGGTCACTCTGCAAGCACAAACCCGTGCTGCCCTGCCTCAGGGCGCTGAGCAGGAAGGTCCCTGGGGCTCCCTGCCCCTTGGGCTCCGGGCCACCGTGTGGCCCTGCTCCCTGCGGCACAGCTCTGAGCTGCCTGGGGCGCGCGGCACGAAGGCGCCTCTGCCGGGGGGTGAGTTCCCCTGAGTTTCCTGGGCTGGGCCTGTCAGTGGGTTTCTGAACTTTGGACCGCAGCCCTTCTCCCCCCACTCAGGCTACGAGAGCACGAGGACACACAGGCACACGGGTGCGCGCACACGGGGACGTGCGGAGGGCAGATGCAGCCTCAGACTCAGACCTGGAACTCTGGCCTGGATCTCCCGCCCACCCTCGCCCTGGGCGGAAGCCCCAAACCAGCGCCTGCAGGCCCACCTCACGGGACAGCTTCCTGGTCCTCACTGCCACTCCCACCAACCCACAGGAGCCACCGGCCGGGGCAGCCCGGAGGCCCCAGCCAGGCCTCACACCCCCATGTTGTGCGGGTGAAGCTCCCCGCCGCCCCCCGCCCCCCGCTCACCTCGAGAATGAAGGGCAGCACGGGGATGAAGGTGCCGGTGCTCTCGGAGAGCAGTGTCAGGGCGCGCGCACAGTGCATGCGCAGCGGGTAGAAGCGTGCAGTGGGGACCAGCCTGGGAGCGGGAGGACGGAGTGAGGCCAGGCCCAGCCTCAGGGACCCCACGAACCCGCCTCACCCTCCCGCTGTTGCCCTCCCCTCTCCCTGGAGCCCCAGCCCCAGCAGGGGCCCTCCGTCTCCTCTCTCGGGGTCAGAGGCCACGCCTGCCCCACCAGGTTCCTGAGAACAGGGCAGGACACGGGGCCTTCGGGACCCGTCTCCTTGCTCAGCTGCGGGGCTCGGGGGAGACCCAGCAGCTTTAACTTGGGTTCATTTACGTTGCCTGTGTGTGGGGGTCCCTGCTCTCAGGGCTGCCCCCTCCTGGCCAACAGCCGCCAGGCTGTGGGCGGCTCCTCCACTCCCCGATGAGATGGCCACAGCCGGACTCCACACCAGACCGGACCTGCTCCATCCCCGTGAGGGAAGCCCCAAATGTCCTTCGCACCGCACTCGCCCTCCACCCACCGCCCAGGGGGCACACCTGGGACGAAGGTGTACAGTGGACCACGTCCTGGCAACCAGAAGCCCGGCTGCCCAAGCTGGGGTGTCCTCCCACGTGGACACAAGGCCATCGCAACCCTTCCTCAGACGTCACCGTGTGACCAAGGCACCACCTCAGCCCCCCCGGAGGCCCTGCCACCCGGAGAGGAGCCCCCCCGGCCCTCCAGAACAGCCTGCCACAACCACCCCTGCCGACCGTGCAACCCCGGCCCCGTCAGCCCTGCTCCGACTCACTTGATGCAGCCGAGGACGACCTGGGCGAGGGGGTAGACCAGGGGCTGGAGAGCGTCGCTGGGGCAGATGGTGCCGAGGACGCGGCACCACAGCTGCAGGCAGTGCACAAACTGCCAGTTGTACACGGACTGGTGCGTCTCCTGCGCAGAGTCGCCCGGTCAGCTCCCGCGCCCGGAGGGCCCCTCCCCCAAGCACAGGTCCTGGCGGGCAGCAGCACCAGGCCCCTCCTAGGCGCCCAGCAAGGCCTCTGACCCCACCAAGATGCTGGGCTGTCTCTTCCAGGAGGCCCCAGGCCCTTGGGTCAGGCTCCTGGGCTGCTCAGCCCCTCACCCTGCCACACACCTTCTTGCGAGTGGTCATGGCGTTGCGTAGGTGGATGGCAAGCTGGCGGATGTAGAGGAAGGCGTGCTGGTAGGCAACGCTGGGGTCCAGGGCCAGCAGCTCGGTCAGCGTCCGCTGCATGAAGCTGATGAGGGGCAGGGTGCTGGGGGAGGTGAACTTGCAGTTCCTCACGTAGGTGATGTACATTTGCTGCCAGGACACAGTTACGGCCGCCTGAGCCCCCAGAGCCCCCAGGAACCCAAGGCCGCACTGCCAGACACCGGGCCTGTCCCTGGGAGCCACTCAGGCCTCTCAGAAGCACAGCCTGGCCACATCCGCTGCACCCCCTGACCCCGGGCCCCTGCTGCGGCTCGGCCTCCCTGTGCTGCACCCACCAACCTCTCGGGCAGAGCCTGTGGTCCGAGGGAGGGCCTGGTGCCGAGGGAGGGCGAGCTCCAGCACGAACACCTTCGGGAACCAGCAGGGGACCACGGAGGGACTGGGAAGGCGGAAGCCCTGCTGCAGGCCCAGGGGGCCAGAAGGTCCCACCCAGGTAAGGCCACCCACAGTTCGGAGCAGGGCACCAGGGTCCCTGCCCCTCTCCACAGCCGATGTCCTCGTCCACTTGGGGACAGCTGTGCGTTGCAGTCCATGTGGAGCGCACCGTGCCCCACTTCTCAGGGAGGGACCCATGACAAGGGCCTGGGTCTGCCTGCAGTCCCAGTCCTGGCAGGACACAGGGGGCGTGCTGGCCACAAAGGCAGCCTGCTGGCCCTCAGGCTGAGACGTCCACCCCGCCCCCGGTGGACACGTACTGGGGCAGCACAGGTGGCAGCCGCCAGCCCAAACTACCTTCAGGACGGGGCTCAGGAAGGTGTCTTTCTTGTGCCGGCAGACTCTGATGAGGACCAGGAAGGCCAGCACTCGAAGGGTCTCCTCACCTGTGCTCCACAGGACCACCATCCGCTGCAGAGAGCAAGAGGTCAAGGCCGGCCGTGGCCTCCCCAGGTCCAGCCAGAGGCCCCTGTGGGCACTGCCGGGAAGCAGCGCCAGCCTGGAGCCTATTCTCACGGGACTGGGCCCCGCTGCCCGGGAAAGACCCCGGCAGGGTGGGGCATCCGAGGGTGAGCCCGAGTTCCCAGCCACCCCTCAGGGTGCCCTGCCCACCTTGAGCAGCATGCGGCACTGCTTGGGGAAGGTCAGGAA
Organism: Trachops cirrhosus; assembly: GCA_028533065.1. Taxonomy (NCBI): domain Eukaryota; kingdom Metazoa; phylum Chordata; class Mammalia; order Chiroptera; family Phyllostomidae; genus Trachops; species Trachops cirrhosus. The sequence goes on from CM052542.1 coordinate 86,274, forward strand.
GTAGGGCACGGAGCTGCCAACATGCTGGAGGAGGGCCGCCGCCACCGTCGCCTCCGCCACGCAGGCCACCAGCTGGGGAAGCCAGAGAGGTCAGCGTGGCCAAACCCGCGCACATCGAGAAACAGAGAAGGACTGGACCACTGCATGCAGCCAGGCCCCGGGGACCCAGCAGGCCCTCCCCCCCGGATTCGCACCTGTATGACTGAGCTCAGGTAAGCCTTGACATCCAGCCGGAGCTTCCCCCACAGCGGGCTGCTGGACGGCTGCGGCAACCTGCGGGGACCACACCGGCCCCACCCGCGTGAGACCCGAAGTTCGGACACCCCCAGCTTGCACACGCGTGTGCCTCCAGCCACGCTCCATCCACGCACACGGCACCTGGGAACGTGGCCCTGGGGGAAGGCCCTCTCAGGAGTGGCCCAGCCCAATGCCTGAGGCGGAGCAGGCACCCCAGCGGGCCAGAGGGCATGCACAGCCACGGCAGCCCCGGGGGGCCCCGAGGTCTCACCCCGACGTCACTGACTGGCCCTGCAGCCAGGTTTCCCACGGCCCACACGAGCCTTAAAAACCCCGAAAGCCTCCACACGTACAGCTCAGTTTCATGAAAACACTCAGACACTGACATCTTTTGAAAAATGGAAAGACTTAGCATTCGATAGTGACCACCGTTTCCAGGAGTTTCGCACAGGCATTACCCCTCAACATTCACACAGCTCTCAGCACACAGTAGGTGCTCATGTAAAACCCGCTGAAATGCCCACAGGGACCAAGGGCAGGGGCACCTGCAGCCAGTTCACCCCGACCCAGGCGGGGGCGCTCTCCCCACCGCACACTGATGGCAGCACAGTGGCCCCCTTCCCAGACAGCACTGCCCACACACTCCCTGCCCGCCCTCCACCCTGCCCCCAGCTGCCTGGAAGGCCAACTGCCCCCCACCCCTGCCATCGGCCCAGCCTGACAGGTACCACCGGGCCCGGGCATCCCCACCTCCCCTCCAGGTGAGGACAGCAGGGCTCTTGCCTGCATACTTCTTGTTCCTTCGAAAGGCACCTGGGGTGAGGCTGATGCTCCAAGGCCCTTACTGCCTCCAGGCCACGCAGCTGTGCGGCCCTCCCAGCCTCAGAGCAACACCCGTTCTCCTCCCTGAGAACCCGCTCGATGATCCACCCCTTCACCCCTTCCGTGGAAGGTAAGGTTCTCAAACCCAGCACCAACCAGAGCCCTGCCCAGAGACACACCCAGCAGCAAGCAGAGGAGACTCTCCCATTCAGACAGACAGACAGACAGAGAGAACCCTGACCTGGGAAGATGGGGGGCCAAAGCCAAGCGCACAGTCTGCGGTCCCTGAGAAACTCTGCGCAGAGACCGTCCCTCCCCAGAGGCCGCTCCGACCGGCTCTGAGAGCCCAGCCTCTCCCAAGAGCCCACAGAGAGCCTGGCTTGTCCCCAACACACCTCTGGGCCAGTGGGGTCTGGAGCGCAGTGCCAGGTCACAGGGCCTCTGCCTTCCCCACTGCAGTGCCACCAGTTCCCGAACACCCCCAGTCCCACCCCCTCACCTGCTGCTGTCCTTGGGAGCTTTTCCAAAGAGAAGCTTCTGGAGACAGCCAAAGAGGTCTCTGACGCAGAAGGTGACCAGTGCGTTGAACACTGCAACGAGGGGCCACAGGTGCCGCTCTCAGGACAGGAGGGGGGACCGGGAAACTGTGTCCCAGGTCCCCTGGCCCCAGCTCACCAGCACTGTCTGTGACCTGGAATTTGCTGGCCTCAGCCCCATCCTGGTCGCCCTGGGTGGTGGCCACAGCTGCCCGGAACGCCTGCACGACCTCGTGGAACAGCTTTGGAGTGAGGCGCTGCTGCAGGGGGACAGAGCCCGGCGAGCTGTGGGAGCCGCCGGTTGTGCTAGGCAGGAGGAGCGGCAGCCAGGGCCCCCAGAGCGAGGGGTGCCCAGGAAAGGAGGGCACCCCTCGCCAGGAGCCGGGAATAAGAAGACAGAGTCCTCCTGGGTGGGCACGGAGCCCCACTCAAGGGCCACGGGGGAGAAGCTGAGGGTCCAGGGTGCTCTCCGTCCCACCCTTCCCCCGACAGAAGCCATGGTGAAACCCCCGGGGGGAAGACACCTGGCTCGACCACCTAGCAAAGGCACAGAGGTCACACCGTGCCCACAACAGACTTCGAGAAGCGAGAAGCCGGAAAGGGAGGCTGAGCGCAAAGGAGCAAGAGAGCCCTGACAGCTCCGGGTGAAGGAGCGAACGCAGCGGCCCTGGGCCTCCGGGCGAGAGGCGGAGCCGGGCCAGGCTCTCCGTGCTGACAGGACTCCAGGGCCGCTGCTCGGGAGGGTCCTCCGGTCAGCGTGGCCCCAGGCCGGCAAAGGGTGAAGGGGGAGCATGCCCCGCCGCTCATCCAGGGCCGTTGCTCACCTTTGCGGCCTGCTTCCACCTCTCGACCATGGCGAGGGTCACAGGGAGAGAATGCCTCTTCTTCCCCCTCGGTCCTCTGGAGACCCCGTCCTCGTCCTCCTCACCCTCCTCCTCACTCGCTTCCTGCACCAGACACAGAAGGCCAGGCCTGAGCAGGAGGAAGAGGCCACGCGCGAGTGTGCCCGTGCCCGTGCCCCCGGCGCGCGGCTCTGCCCGGTCCACACCTCCAGCGCGTCGGGCGGGCGGTGGAGTGGCTGCTCTTCCCCCTCAGAGCTGTCCGAGTCGCTGAAGTTCAGCAGGCTCTGGTCGTTCTCCTGCAGGAACTTGTAGAACTCGGGGTCTTTGTCCTTCAGCCGAGAAAGCTGGTCCTTGTGCTCAGATGCGTGGCCTTTACGCCGGCTGGGAAGGTGGGGGTCAGCTGTCAGGTCCGACGGACAGGCCCAGCCGTGCGGGGGCAAGTGGGGAGGGGACAGGGCTTGCTGGCCTCCTCCGGGAAGAGGAGAGCTTTGCCCGCTCCCTCCACAGCTGCCGTCCCCAGCGAGCGCAGAGTAGGTTTTCAACAGACCCCTCTCCCCACCAACCCCCGCTCTCTGCGCCAGCTGCTCTACACGTCCCCCCACGTGCGTCCCGAGCCCATCCTGGCGACACTGAACCTGGGTCTGCAAACCCTCAGTGGTGGGGCATGCACGCCACCTCTCCGGGCCTCAGGTGGAAGGTGAGCGTGTCAGCCTCTCGCCCCCAGCGTGCGATGCCGTGAGCTCTCACCAGCAGTGTCCTCACGCCTCCTCTCAAACTAGCACCATCTCTCGGTTGTCACGGTCCCTTCCTACCCCCATGCTTGTCGCCCTCGGCTTATTCCTAACACAGCTACCCGAGCAACCCTCACATTCCCTCGTCACCTGCTCTCGCTTCGCTGGTCAAAATCCTGCAGTACCTTCTCATTTCACTAAGACACCTTTCTCTCTAAATCCGCCCCAAAGGGCATTTTTTTTGTTGTTTTTTTAGAGAGAGAAGGTGGAGGGAAACCATGCATACTAGAGACACATCGATCTGCTGTCTCCCATACGCACCCGATGGGGGACTGCACCCACAACCTGGACTTGTGCCCTGACGGGAATTCAAACCTGCAGCCGTTCAGTTACCTAACCACACTCAACCAACCGAGGCACACGCGCCAGGGCCTTCCTGCACACCTTATGCACGGCCCCAGCATCACCTCTCCAGGTGCCTCCCCCCGCCCCGCCCCCGCTACCGCCCCTCCTGCCACAGCCACACTCACCTCCGCGTCAGGCTTGGTCCCCTCTAGGGGCCCGGGCTGTTCCCGCTCCCTCAACCGCCAGAACGCTCCCTGTTGTCTGCACGGTTGGCTGCCTCAGGTCTCTGCTCCACGTTCACCTCCTTAAAGGAGCCTCCCCGCTTCACTTAACTCAGCAACAGATGCCCCAGCTACGCTGTTTCCCCTCCTGTCCACAGCACCTACACCTCCTGACTTACCCGAGGCTCCGCGCGCTCCCCAGACCGCAAAGGAACCTTTGTATCGTCCCCGCGCACGCCCCCTCCTAAAACCAGGCTCGGCCCAGAGCAGCCGCCCAGGAAGCATCAGGTGAAAGGACGAATCAAATCAGCACGAGGGCCCGGGCTGGGGCGACGGAGGAGGTTTTGCTTCCACACACCCGTGGAACACGCGCTGCTCACCTGGCCGAGGGGCTCCCGCCCGGCCCGCCCAGGGCTCGGGAGGCTCCGCGCGCCAACCGCGCCTCAGCTTCTGTGGCTCCTTCCGGCTCTGACTCCGACTCCGAATCGAAGCCCGAGGCCAGGAACTCATCCACCGTCAGCTCCGCCAGGCGCCTGCGGGTCACGACACCGGAGTCACGACTCTCCACCAACCCGGGGTGCCCCAGCCCCGCTGCCCAGGCGCACGGAGAAACCCCTGCGGATACGGGCACCGCGGGGAGGCCGAACCGGTCCCCAGCCCCTCAACGCACCGCTTGCGGCCCCGCATCGCTGCCATAGCTGCCAGGCCACCAGGCCGCCACGCCGCCGCGTGAGCCCCACTTCCGGTCCCACAATGCCTTGCGCCAGCGCTCCGCCTGCGGTCGGCCCCGCCCCTCCGCGCTGGCTCTCGGGTTTTCCAGCCTTGGTCCCGCGGCCTGCGCGCGGGAGGGCGTGTTCACAGCTAGTGTGCCGCGGGCGCTCCCGGGCTCCTGGTTGGTGGGCGGGTAGCGGGCGCCTGGCTCAGGCCTGGTTCGGTCACGGGTCCCGCACGCAACCGCTCGAGCGCCGGCTGTAAGTGCTGCTCACAATCTGTGTCCTTCGCCGTCAGAGGCAGTGAAAACTCTACCGGCCTTGGGTGAAGACGGGGCCTGGGGCCCTCTGGGCGCCCTCACCCAGCCTGGCCACAGCCTCCCTAAGGGTCTGTAAGCGCGCGCCCGTGAGGGTGTCCTTGCGTTGACAACGGATAAAATTCATCAACAGTGCACTCCTATACGGATGGCTCTTACAAATAAACGACAAAAAACCAACACTCTGGTAGGAAAAACAAGCCAAACAGAAATGGTGATGCTACAGATGGGCAGGTTCGCCAAAAGATAAGTGACACCCTGCTGGCCAAGCCGGCGCCGCCGGATCAAAGGAGGATCCGAGCGCTGAGAGCATTTCCATTTCACCGGACTGTCCCACGGCCCCTGTGGCGAGGAAGAGGGTAGGGGGAGGCGTCTTTATGGAAGCCACTTGGCCAGATCCACCTGAAAGTACTATGCCCAATACTTCACTCCAGCTACTCACTCTCCCTCCGGTGGGAATTCGCCCATGAACGCCTTTGCCCAAGTCCGTCCGTGCAGGGACGGCCACTGCTCCTGTGCTGTCTGTGGGAAGAACCCGCGGGTGCAAAGGCCCAGAGGCTAGAGGGTTGTCTTAGGGAGCAAGGAGCAGAAGCCAGCCTGTGCCCTCCTTCCCGCCCACTCTCGCCTAAGGGTGAGGGTAAGCGGGGCGGGCGCGGTTGGCTAGACAACACTACAGTGGATCCTACAGCCTCCCGGGCGCGAGCGAGGCTCTGGTCAGGCCCCTCAGGCCGTGCGCCCTGCTCCACTTATTCCCGCCCACCCCCCCGCAACCAGCGCCCAGCTCAAGGCCTGGTATTCGTAAAAGGGGATGGGGAGGGGGCTTCTTGAGTTAGAGGGGGACGGTAGGTCCGCGAAGCTTCTTGGACAGGAGCGGCAGGTGGGGCCCGGGGGGCTTCCTGGAGGAGGAGGCAGGCGTGGCGCCGGGAAGTTGAGAGAATTCGCATCCTACATTGCGCGCCTGAAGCCGATGGGGGGCGCGCGGGAGGCGGGGCGGGCGGCGCCTAGAAACAGCGGCTGCGGGCAAGCGGCGGGAGCCTGAGACGCTGAACCTGCCGCCGCCGCCAAGCAGCCCTCCAGCGGTCCGCGCATCCGTGAGTCTGGGCGTCCTCCGCGGATCGGCGGCGGGCACGGTGGCTGAGCCCATGCAGCCGCGCAGCGAGCGCCCGGCCGGCAGGACGCAAAGCCCTGAGCACGGCAGCCCGGGGCCCGGGCCCGAGGCGCCGCCGCCGCCTCCGCCGCAGCCGCCGGCGTGAGTGGGCCGGGTGACTGGGACCGGGGCCGGGCCAGGGGCTAAATAGGTCCGGGAAGGAGGAAGGGAGGGGCGCGCGCCGACCCTGGCAGGCTACCGGGAGGGGGCGGCCTTGGCGCCCCGCAGGCTCGGGTTGCCTGGGATGGGTCCAACATGCTCCCTCCGTTTATCCGCACACGCAGCGGACGCGGGGCAGGGCGTCCAGAGGCGGCTGCGCACGGAAGCTCTGTCCCCTCCCGCAGCCCTTTAATCCTGCCTGGTTGCCTGCTGCTCAGAGAATCAGGAGGCTTGTCTGCAGAATGGCTGGGGTTGGGGGCAGGCGGGACGGGCGGAGCCGCTCCGGAGGGTCAAAAGAGGTCACGCCTGCTGCGGTTTGGGGACGCAGGGTCCGCTCCAGAGCCACTGACCAGTTTCACTTCGTGCACTTACTGTGTGCCAGTCGGGTCTGTGGACACCGGACTCCGAGGGGGACCCGGGAAGGGTGGCCAGCGATGGGCAGAGGAAAGCCGGGTTCTGACGGAGGCGCCTGGGCAGCAAGAAGTATGGTGCTTGTGGGAGGGGGCAGAGGAAGCTGTGCAGTTTCGACACTCCAATCTGGTGAGAGAAGGTGGGGAGGCTCCTTGGAAGTGAGGGAGTGGAGTGGGGTGAGCTGAGGCTGCAGGTGAGGTCCCTGATGGACGCCAGGTATGGGTCCTGAGGGGACGAGTGGCCCCCTGGGTGCCCTGGCCCTGATCTGGCACCCTGACCTGGCACTACCCATCACAGCCCTGAGGCCGAGCGTGCGAGGCCCCGGCCGGCCCGGCCCGCGGCCCCCATGGAGGGCGCCATGCAGCTGCTGAGCCGAGAGGGCCACACAGTGTCCCACAACTCCAAGCGGCACTACCATGACGCCTTCGTGGCCATGAGCCGCATGCGGCAGAGGGGTCTCCTGTGTGACATCGTCCTGCACGTGGCTGCCAAGGAGATCCGGGCGCACAAGGTGGTGCTGGCCTCCTGCAGCCCCTACTTCCATGCCATGTTCACAAGCAAGTACCACCCCACCCGGTGGGCACTCGGGGGCTCTGCGGGGCTTGGCGGACGGGACTGGCCTGCCTGACGCACTGTCCCCACAGATGAGATGAGCGAGAGCCGCCAGACCCACGTGACGTTGCATGACATCGACCCTCAGGCCTTGGACCAGCTGGTGCAGTTTGCCTACACGGCGGAGATCGTAGTGGGAGAAGGCAACGTGCAGGCGAGGCTGCCCTGCCCCTTCCGGCCCATCCCCCACCCGTTCTCGGCCTCAGCTCTCCTCTCACCTCCCCGCCCTCTGCCCCTGCCCTCCCCCACAGACTCTGCTCCCAGCCGCCAGCCTTCTGCAGCTGAACGGCGTCCGGGACGCCTGCTGCAAGTTCCTGCTCAGTCAGCTCGACCCCTCCAACTGTCTGGGCATCCGGGGCTTCGCCGACACGCACTCATGCAGCGACCTGCTCAAGGCGGCGCACAGGTACGTGCTGCAGCACTTCGTGGACGTGGCCAAGACCGAGGAGTTCATGCTGTTGCCGCTGAAGCAGGTAACGTGCCAGCCGGGGCGCAGCCTGGCCCGTGCGTGGCCCAGCCCCTGGCCCCCTGGCCCCCTGGCCCCGTCGCCCGGGCCCTCAGGACCTGGGCGCCTGCTCCCTATTCCCAGTCTCTGGTCTGTGTTCTGGCCCCACCACCCGTCCCCCGCCACTTCTTTGTCCCCGTCTTCTGACCCCACCCAGTCTTCTCCTGCAGTTTCTGACCATGTCCCTGCCTGCAGCCCCGGTCCCTGGCTCCGTGTCCCCAGGAACACCAGGGCCCCTGGGAACCAGACCTGTGGCTCCTGACCCTGCTCCGCCCCTCCTCTTTGGGAACACTGGGCCCCCCGTTGGCACCTGCCCAGGCACCATCAGGGCTCCGTGGGCCCCCAAGACCCTCCCCAGATCTCAGGTCTGAGGGTCCCCACCCCCAGGTGCTGGAACTGGTGTCTAGCGACAGCCTGAACGTGCCCTCAGAGGAGGACGTCTACCGTGCCGTGCTGAGCTGGGTCAAGCATGACGTGGATGCTCGGAGACAGCACGTCCCGCGGGTGAGGCCAGCCCCTCGGGGCCCGCAGTGTCTGTGAGGGGACGTGGTGCCTGAATGTGCCCGGGGTCCTCCGTGTCCAGGGGCAGCCGGGGCGACGCAGGTACATGTCTCGAGAAGTGCCCGGCGTACAGGTGGACAGGTGTCTGAGGGGGCTCTCACCGTGGGGACGGAGGGTGCTCACTCATGGGTCCTACCCGCTTCCTGACCGTGGCGCCTGCACCCCAGCTGATGAAGTGCGTGCGTCTGCCGCTGCTGAGCCGGGACTTCCTGCTGGGCCACGTGGACGCAGAGAGCCTGGTGAGACACCACCCGGACTGCAAGGACCTGCTCATCGAGGCCCTCAAGTTCCACCTGCTGCCAGAGCAGAGGGGCGTCCTGGGCACCAGCCGCACTCGACCGCGACGCTGTGAGGGAGCCGGCCCCGTGCTCTTCGCTGTGGGTATGCCCGTCTGTCCTGTCCCCGCATGTCTGCTCCCCCCAGGTCCCCTCCCTCTCCCTTCTCATCTCTGTCCTGCGTCTTCAGTTCATGAGCCGAGCACCAGACACCCCATCCTGGGCCGATCCCTCTCTCCACCTGTGGAGGGACCTATGTGGTGTGACCCACTCACAAATTGCCCCCCTTGGAGCCCACCTTGAGCTGTGCCCAAGTGCGCAGCCCGCTGCCTCCCTGGGCCCCTCATGCTGCCCGGGCACCTCCCCCTCCCTAGGTGGCGGGAGCCTGTTCGCCATCCATGGGGACTGTGAAGCTTACGACACACGCACTGACCGCTGGCACGTGGTGGCCTCCATGTCCACGCGCCGAGCCCGAGTGGGGGTGGCAGCAGTTGGGAACCGACTGTACGCAGTGGGCGGGTAGGTGTGGCGGCTGCTCTCGGGTCAGGGGCTGAGTGTGAGCCCGCTGGGCTGGCCCCAACGGCAGTGGGCCCCTCTTCTAGTTACGACGGGACCTCAGACCTGGCCACCGTGGAGTCCTACGACCCTGTGACCAACACCTGGCAGCCCGAGGTGTCCATGGGCACGAGGCGCAGCTGCCTGGGCGTGGCGGCGCTGCACGGGCTCCTGTACGCGGCCGGCGGCTACGATGGGGCCTCCTGCCTCAACAGGTAGTGGCGCAGGTCCGGGCGGGCGGCCTCCCGGGACTGGCTTCGCAGCTGGGGGCGGCATCAGGCCTGCAGAGGCCACTCTGAGGAGAGCGAAGGGGGACCCTGCCTGACCCCAGCTCCCTCGGCCTCGTCACCTGGGCCAGCTCGCCTGCCCTGCTTCTCTCAGGCCCAGGGGCCCGTGCACACGCACCAGGCCGGTGTCCGGCTCCCGGGGGACGCGGTCCGTCCCCGTGACTCCCCCGCACAGAATTCTCGGCCTCGCGCGGGGAGGGCAGGTCCTGGTCTGCCGTTGCTTCGGGTCAGCGGTGGCCCTGTTGTCCGCAGTGCTGAACGCTACGACCCCCTGACTGGAACGTGGACATCCGTCGCGGCCATGAGCACCCGCAGGCGCTACGTCCGTGTGGCCATGCTTGGTGGGTGACAGGGCTCGCTGGCCGTAGTGCCCACCTCTGCCTGCCCCCACCCTGGAGGCCCCCCAGCAGGCACACCACGGGCGTGTTGACTCCCTGCAGATGGCAGTCTGTATGCAGTGGGCGGTTACGACAGCTCGTCCCACCTGGCCACTGTGGAGAAGTACGAGCCCCAGGTGCGACACCCCCTGTCCTGGGTGTTCCCCTCCCCAAGGGCTGCCTGAGGTCGTCTCTTTGGCCCCCCACGTCCCCCAGACACTGCCCTGGAGTGGGGGTCTGCGCTGGGGATGTGGAGGGAGGCTGGTGGGGGGTCCACCCCCAGCGTGTTCTCTCGCCCACAGGTGAACACGTGGACGCCGGTGGCCTCCATGCTGAGCCGGCGCAGCTCAGCCGGTGTGGCGGTGCTGGAGGGGGCTCTCTACGTGGCCGGTGGCAACGATGGCACCAGCTGCCTCAACTCTGTGGAGAGATACAGCCCCAAGGCCGGGGCCTGGGAGAGTGTGGCGCCCATGAACATTCGAAGGTGTGCTGTGCCACAGCCCACGGGCAGGGTGTGTCACCCTGTCACCACCACAGCGGGTTGGACCCCGCAGAGACCTAGCCTGAGCAACGAGTATCGCTAGTATATCCACCCTCCCTCCCCCGGCCTGTGGCTCCACCCCCAGGAGCTCCTCCCCCGGCCTGTGGCTCCACCCCCAGGAGCTCCTCCCCCGGCCTGTGGCTCCACCCCCAGGAGCTCCTCCCCCGGCCTGTGGCTCCACCCCCAGGGAGCGGGTGGGGCCCCAGTGGCTCCACCCCACCTCACCCACCTGCCCTGCCCACAGGAGCACCCACGACCTGGTGGCCATGGATGGCTGGCTGTACGCCGTGGGGGGCAACGATGGCAGCTCCAGCCTCAACTCCATCGAGAAGTACAACCCGAGGACCAACAAGTGGGTGGCTGCGTCCTGCATGTTCACTCGGCGCAGCAGCGTGGGCGTGGCGGTGCTGGAGCTGCTCAACTTCCCACCACCGTCGTCGCCCACACTGTCCGTGTCGTCCACCAGCCTCTGACCCGGGGGGCTGCGGCCTCCCACATGCCTTAAGCCCCACAGGGGGCCCCAGCGCCTCCCTCCCCCCGACCGTGTGTTGGGGCTGGGTTCCTCCACCTGCACCAGGGACGGCCTGCACCGTCTGTCCGCGTTTCCGTGTCCGGTCCTCAGTGTTCGTTTTTGTGTGTGCAGTCTCTTTACGCGTCTGTTTATTTATTCAGTATTTATCGATGGGTGAGCAGCACCGTGGCTGCCAATCCCTACGTTTACTCCGGAAGGTGTCCTGTGTCCTGGGACCAAGCTGCCGACGCGAGTGCCCTCCCGCCCTGCTGGGGGCGCCAGGGAGTGTGGGGGTAGACATTCCTTACCCGTGGGCCAACCCAGACTGCAGACCTGGAGGGGCCAAGAGGTGGATGACAGATGCAGAGCAGCTGGCTGAGAGGAAAGGGGGCGGCCTTCTGAGCAGGGCAGACACCCCAGCCTTTGCTTTGCACACCACCCTTGCCTCGCCGGGCAAGGCACGCTCCCAGGGTGGGCACAGAGGGGCTCCCTGCCTGTGGGCGGGGTGTCTTTCCTGGCGCAGCACAGGCTGCTCCCAGCAATACGAGCCAACTTGGACAATAAACTTGTTTCTCGGGCTCCGGGCCTGGGTCTGAGCATCTCTGCCTTCTGGGGTCCCGTCTGGGGGTGAAGACGAAGCTGGGCTGAGGCGCTGTGCTGGCCTCTGGGGCCATGGAGGCAGCACCACCACATCCAGCCGCAGCAGGACTGTGACGTCCTGGACAAGGGCCTGGGTGATGCCCTGTCAGTCTGGTGCTTCGAGGGCCCCGTGGCCCGTCCGGCCCCGGGCTCACCATGACAGTCTCCTCTCTGGACTCTGGTTGAGCCCGTGGGGCCCTGACCTTGGCCCCTTGTCAGGGAGTGAGGGATGGACCAAGGAAGGAGAAAAGGCGGGGGAGGGTCCAGGCTCCCCCTGCTCACTTCCCTGGTGTTGCGAGCTCCTGCTTCAGGAGGGACTGCACACCCCCTCAGAGTCACTGGGTGACTCAAGTTGGCATGGTGGTGGAAACAGGATGTGTGTTCACGTGGGGTTCCTTAGAGGGGTCCCCAGGCCTTCCGAACTCTAGCCCAGACACCCCAGCCTAAGTGTGGGCAGGCCTCATGCTCGGGGGCCCGGCCCGAGAGGCCCGTCCCATTCAGACTAGAGGCCCTTGGCTGAGCCCGAGGGGCCTCACCCCACGCCCCCCAGGCTGGCCTGCCCGTGCGAAGACCAGAAAGGCTCAGCCCAGGTAGGGCCGGTCCCTCCCAGAAAGGCTCCACCCTCGCCCAGCCCTTGGGAACTGGGCTGAGCGTGGAATAGCCCGCCTCCAGGGGGTGGGGGCAGGAGGCTCTGGGCTCAGGACCCAGACTGGTCGACCAGCTCACTGGGGCCGGCCACCCAGCTGCCACCGCTGCCCATGGGGAACAGCCACTGCGTCCCTCAGGCTCCTAGAAGGCTCCGGGCCTCCTTCTCCAGAAAGCCCTCGCTGAAGGGTAGTAGGTGAGAGGCGGGCGTGGCCTCGGCACTGGGTCACAGGGTCACCTCAAACTGCCTGGAGGGACAGGCTGTGAGCCCCACTTCCCTTGTCCCCAGAGAGGATGGCACAAGGAAGCTGGCTGGCCTGTTTGGCACCGAGGCCCGTGCTGAGGGGGACACCACCGCCGACAAGTTCTTCTACTACATCCCTGGGACGGTGAGCGGAGGGCGTGTCCCAGCCCTGGGCCGGCCTCCCAGGGGTGCGGTGGTGCGGCCTGTGCTGGGCTGCGAGTGCGTGCCCCAGGTCTGCTCAGCTGGGGGTCTCCTGGGTCAGCCGGGGAAGGTGGGGGCAGGGGGTGTCAAATCCAGAACAAGGTGAGGAAGTAGGAACAGCCCCGCCCCAGGAGCTCCTCCAGCCGAAAGTCTGAGCGGAGAGCGAAACCGGGACAAGCTCTGAGTCAGTGGGTGAGCGAACAGCAGCCGCGTTGTGGGCGGGGCCTCGGAGCCGCCTCGGAGGGGGCGCTGCCACCGGGCCCGCGAGCCCTGGTGTCCGCCTGCCTGGCCCAGGACTGGATAGTGAGCGTGTCCAGCCACGTTCGGGTTGGACCAGACCCACATATATCTGAGCTGTTGTGTGGGCTTGGATGTCGTGTTCCTGGTGTGGATGTGAATCTCACCCCCACCGTCTCTTTACTGGGGGAGAGGGCTTGGGTGATCAGTGAGTGGGCCTCTAGCCCAGTCTGGGCCTCAGTTTCTTCCAAGGTGTCTCCTGGAAGGTGTCCACCCCCTCCTCCCAGAGCAACACCCTGTGGTCCCCCCCCCCCCGCCCCGCCCCGCCACACAGCAAGGACTGGCCACCAAGCCCTGCCGAGCTGAAAGCCACCCCTCCCCCACGGGCTCCTCTGGGGCTGAGAGGCCGCTGAGGGGATTGGGCCCAGCTCCGCCCTGCACTGCTAGTCCTGTCCGCCTGGGCTTCCGAGGCTCCCTGAGGACAAGCACAGGCTTCAGAAACCAGGTCCCTCAGAGACACAGGGTCCTTCTGGGTCCTTCCATATGGCCACATCTCAGACCTCAACTCCTGCTGTCTGGGCCCAGGACACATCACAGGACCCTGGTGGTGTCCCTTGAGATGTGGCGGTCCTCTTTCACCAGGACTGGTGGCTGGAGAGGGGGCCGGGCGTGTTGCGCCTCGGGAGATGGGGCTGGGGAGAAGCCAGCTCTCCCTGGGTCCTGCCTGGGTGGCTTTGAGCTGACTCCTCCCGGGGCCACAGGGCCATCTTCACAGCCCTTCCTGCTCCTTGGCCTATTTTTCACGATCCCATCCCAGTGTCATTCCCCAAACTGGGTGTGGGTGCAGGAGGCCCCACCCAGAGGCAGGGAGGCCGGGAAGCTGCGAGTCTGTCGGTGCACATTCCTGGGCTCGTCCGTGGGGCACAGCGGCCAGTGGGACAGCCCTGCAGGCCCTGGAGGGGGCGTGGCCCCTCCACAGGGCAGCCCCCCGTCCCAGGTCAGACTCAGCCCTGTCTGACCCCACTCTGGCAATCAACCCCGTTTGCGGGGGCCTCTCTGTGCCCCAGAATTGGCTGCATGTTTGTGGGCACCGGCGGGCAGGCCCCGAGCCCCCAGCACATCCCAGGAGGCCCCGGCGATACAGCAGTGGGCAAAACGGACAGAAGCCCTGTTCTCGGGCTGTGTCTATCACTGTGACAGAGCCCTGACCTGAGCAACCAGCAAAAGGCAGGATCAGCAAGGCGTGATTGGCACAGGGGCCTGGAGGTGGGGGCTTAGAGGGCACCTGGCGGTCTGACCTGGGGGAGGTGAGTGAGGCCACCCTGGAGGAGGGGAGGAGACAGCGCAGGCAGAGGGAGCAGCCAACCCCAAGGCCCTGAGCCAGGCGTGCACCTGGTGTGTGGGAAGAGCAGGAGGGCCGGAGGTGGGGAGCAGGTCACAGAGGACCCCTGTGCTGTGGCCTGGCCTCCACTAAGTGACATCAGGGGTCGGGGGCGCGCAGTCTCTCCCCAGCCCCACACTCACAGACGTCACACTGGCAGCTCGGAATGGGCTGTGGAGGGGCCGGCAAAGGCTACAGATCATTTCAGAAACTTTTTAGAACCAGGTGCCAAACATCTCCCAGCCAACCGGAGACTCGGGAGGGTTTTGAACATCGTCTCCCTCAGACACCAAAACTCTGTGACCAGCGAGTCTTGGGGGGGCTGAGTAACCAAAGTAAGGACACAGCCTGAGTCCAGCTGTCACTGTCTCCACCACGGGACCACACACACACTCCACGACGCGCAGTGAGGCCTGGCGCGGGAGTGCTGGGGCTCAGGCCCCTCCCCTGAGCTCCGCTCCCCACAGGACCTCCCGGGCCTGGAGAGCCAGCGAGAGCACCTGGACCAGCCACTGCTGAGCGTTTTCAAGAAGGGGCGGCGAAAGGTGCCTGTGAGGAACCTGGGCAAGGTTGTGCACTACGCCAAGGTCCAGCTGAGGTTCCAGCACAGCCAGGTGGGGGCCGGGCCAGGTGGGCACTCGGGGCCCAGCCTGCAGCCTGCCCCCTGGACTCAGACCGTGGCCCTGCTCCCCCAGGATGTCAGCGACTGCTACCTGGAGCTCTTTCCTTCCCACCTCTACTTCCAGGCCCACGGTTCTGAGGGACTCACTTTCCAGGTGAGGGAAGAGGGCAGACGGGGGAGGCTAGCGGGATGGGGAGAAAGCTGCTTGGGAGCCGGTGGCTACCCCCGGGGTGCCCCCAGCTCTCCCCTCCCACTGTGCTCTGGCAGGGGCTGTTACCGCTAGTGGAGCTAAGCATCTGCCCCCTGGAGGGGTCCCGAGAGCATGCCTTCCAGATCACAGGTGTGAGGGGACGTGGTGGGTCCCGGCCCCGGGAGGCCCCCAGGGCTAGGGCTGCTCAGGGACCTTGGCCTGTGGCCAGGTGCCTTGACCGTGTTCAGGCTGCTGACATTTCTTCCAGGGGACACACAGCCATGTGCCGCGCTGGGGTGGGGGGCAGCAGGCCCCGGACAGCGCCTTAGGCTCCTCCCAGCGGCAGCCCTGGGGTCTGTGGGGGTCCCGGGGAGGGCCCTCCCCTGTGGGCTGCTAGCCTGGCCTTGCCCGCTGCCCTCCTACAGGCCCGCTGCCCGCCCCCCTTCTGGTGGTCTGCCCCAGCCCGGCCGAGCTGGGCCTCTGGCTCTACCACCTGGAAAAGCAGATGGCTCTCCTGGGAGGGCCACAGCGCTGCCACTCGGCGCCCCCACAGGTCAGTGCCGGGAACCTGCACCCCTCGCCAAGCCCAAGCCCTCCACCCGCCCCGCCCCCGCCTACCTGCCCTGACCCCACTTTCCCAGGGCGCTCCTGAGGATGAGCTCCCCTGGAGTCTGCAGCACAGGCTGACCCAGCTGCGGATGGCGTGGGGGCGCCCGGCGGTGGGCAGTGCCATCTGCGCCTCGAGGGTCAAGCTGCAGCACCTGCCGTCACAGGTGGGTGGGGGACATGGGGGGAGAGGGTGGGGGAGGGGTGGAGGTGGCCAGTGGGGACCAGGCCCTCGCTGTGTGTCTGCGGAGACCTCACACTGCCCTTTGACCACTGGCAGGAGCAATGGGACCGCCTCCTGGTCCTGTACCCCACGTCCCTGGCCATTTTCTCTGAGGAGGCTGACGGGCTTGGCTTTAAGGTGGGTCCTCCCCACGGCGACCCACCCCAGGGTGGGTGCCACCCCAGGGTGGCGCCCTGTGTGTGGGGGTGGGAGGGGGCAGTGGCTCAGGAGAAACCTGTATTTCGGGGCCAGTTGGGACAGAGCATCCTGGCCCCACCCACCCAGCTGGCTGCCCTGGTCAGTCTGGTCTGAGCTCTGATGTGGGCCAGAGGGGCCCTGCCTGGGCACCCAAGTTGCCCCAGAGGAGCTGGTGGCTTCCAGTTGCTGAGGAACTTCCAGATGCAGTCCCCCAGCGTCCCCTCCCAGTCTCAGCAGTGAGGGAGGGACCTGTCCCATGAGCATTGCTGTGTCTGTCCGCCATTGGTTGATGAAGGCCCCACCCACAGGCAGGGGGAGGGGCGTAAAGATGCCCCCAGGGCAGACAGGGAGCACCTGGCTCCCTCAGGGCTGTCAGCCTGGGCCCCGCCTCACCCTGCCTGGTGTCCCCAGCTCTGAAGGGCCATCGGAGTGATGGGCCCCGGCAGAGGCCCCACCCTCCCCTGCTGTCCCTGCAGGGGGAGCTGCCACTCAGCGCCATCCACATCAACCTGGAGGAGAAGGGGAAGCAGATCCGCTCCTTCCTGATCGAAGGTGGGCTGAGCAGGCCTGGGAGGGTGGGCGTGAGCCCAGTGGGTGCCAGCTCTTTAGTGGGGCCTGGGGGCACCTCATGGCGTCTGTGTGCCCTGTGCCAGGCCGCCTCATCAACACCATCCGCGTGCTGTGCGCCAGCTACGAGGACTACAACCACTGGCTGCTCTGCCTGCAGACCGTCTCCCACAGGGAGGGGGCGCCCCTCCTGCCTGGCCCTGAGAGCCTCCCGGGGCTGCGGGCGCCCACCCAGGTGAGGGGCCAGCAGGCCCTGGGTGTGATGGAAACGGGGGCGGAGAGTGGGGTTGGGCGTGGGTCAGTGAGGAGAGGGCCTGCCCTGCGGCTCACCCCCCTCCCCGACCCGCCAACACCAGGTCCTGGGCAGTGGCCGCGGCTCGCTCTCTTCAGATGGACAGACCAGCTGGGACTCGGGGTGCCCGGCACCCCCCTCCACCCGTACCAGCCACTCCCTCCCCGAGTGCTCAGCATCTTCCACAGCTGGCTGCCTCGCCGCGCCTACACCTGTGAGTACGGGGGTGGGGGGGGGCGGGGGGGCCGCAGGGGGCATGAGGCGAGTTTGTGTTGGGTGGGCTGGGTCCCCGTGGTACCTCATCTCTCACAGGATGCTAGC
Source organism: Trachops cirrhosus (assembly GCA_028533065.1). Classification (NCBI taxonomy): domain Eukaryota; kingdom Metazoa; phylum Chordata; class Mammalia; order Chiroptera; family Phyllostomidae; genus Trachops; species Trachops cirrhosus. The sequence goes on from CM052542.1 coordinate 103,342, forward strand.
TCCTCAGGGGTTGTGTGGGAGAGGGCCCCGAGAATCTTCTGGAAGATTCTGTTTCCCACAGGACCAGGCCAACCCTGGCTGTACCAGCATCAGCGGGCAGAAGGCAGAGCTGAGACGGGGTGGCAGCAGTCGGTTACCCAGAAGCAAGGCCAGGGGCGAGGGGCTCGGCTCAGCCTCCCCGCTGCACCTGGACCTGACCAAGGTGGGCCCAGCCGTTCGTTGACCCCAGCTCCGGGCCTGGCTCTCCCTCTGCCCTCTGCCTCCCTGTCCTCTCTCTGGCCCAGGAGGTCCTCGAGCCACCCAAAAACCTCTCGAGGAGGAGGAGGAGGAGGAGGAGGAGGAGGAGGAGGGAGGACCTGGGTGTGTCCAGCTCCGGGAGACCCATCTCCGCCGCCTCTTGCCTGCAGGTGACCAGGCTGAGCCTGGAGGGCGACCCAGAGGCCCCAGACCACTCACTGGAGACGCCACACTCCCCGCTGTACGCCGACCCTTACACGCCACCTGCCACCTCCCACCACAAAATCAGAGACGTCCGGGGCCTGGACGAGGTCAGTTCTCTGCTGGAGACGGAAAGGGCCGGGCTGTTTGGGGTCAGGTGCTGTGCCCCCGGGGCCTGGGGTTGCCACCACCTACGGGTCAGAGGAAGCCGGAGGTGGGCTGGGGCCAGGAGAGGCTGCAGGGCCCAATGGGGCAGGGGTCCCACGTCACCGACGCTGTGCCGGCAGTTCCTCGCCGCCATGAAGAGCTCCCGTGGACCCGAGCCCTCGAGTCTGTTCCCCTCCGTCCCTGTGTCCGTGCCGGTTTCCGACCCCAGCTCTGCAGCCTCCGGCCCCCACTTGCTCTCCAGGAAGGGAGCCGTGCAGGGCCGAGCCTCTCAGCGGCTCCGGGCCAAGGGCCGCGAGCCCCGGCCCCCCGACTCCCCGCAGCTCGTGAGTAGCAGCCCCCACCCTGGGCAGTGAGACCAAGGACTGGGAGTGTGGGGTTTGTGGGCTGCTCTTCGAGCCCCTCCCCCAGGGCTGGGCTCTCACACTTGTGTTTGGGCCTCCAGGTTGCCCCTCCCAGGGAAGTTTCACCCAAGCCCCCGCTGCGTCCCCCAGGTGAGTGAGGGACCCTGCCTCTGTCTGGGGGGGGCTCTGGGTGTCGCTTCCTGAAGGTACACGCCCCTCTGCCTCTCCCACCAGACGGCGAACCCCCCAGGAGCTATGACAACATCTGGGACAAGGCTCTGCCCCCCGCCCACCAGCAACGACCCCGTGGAGCGACTGAGGCTGAGGGGGGGCTCCCCCAGTGGATCTGATGGGCCCTGGGCAGCTGTTTCTCAGGACTACCTGCCAGTGCCAGCCCTGGGGGGTCTCCAGCAAGGCCTGGTTGCTATGGGGCCATCAGCCAACCACCCCCCACCCAACACCCAGGCAGGGTCTGACCCCGGGGGTGGAGAGGGTGTCGGATCCCTGAGTTTTCTAGGCTCTGGAGGGGCCGAGAGGACGACCTCACCCCGAGGATGCCCCAAACCAGTGCAGCTGGACCTCAGACCAGAGCGGGACACCCAGAGGGGCCAAAGCCTGGCCTGTGCCCAGGGAGAGAGTGAGGGAGGGGGCTCGATGGGGACTTCACCTGGGAATAGGAGAACGGAGCAAGGGTGAAGGTCAGAAGGCTAAGAAAGTTGGGTTAGTGAGGGTCGGAGTACGTGAGGTCACGAGGTCAGAGTGGCAAGGTCCACGGTAGGAGGGTTGCCTGGGCAGGTGTGAGTGGGACGGTGATGCTCAGGAGAAAGGGACAAGAGACTAAACAAGAAAGAAGAGAAGGAAACTTTATTCGTCTGTGTCCACACGTTCTTCCCTCGGCAGCCAGGAGCCCCCGCTGCGTGGGACCTGCGCCACTGCCCCCGGCCAAATGCCCTTCTGGCACCTCGCCCGCCCCTGCCCACCTTCCTGCCCCCTCTCTGGGTCCTCTCAGGCCCAGCACAATCCCAGGTGTCCCGTCCCTCCGCCCAATACCACCGACCTCTGCTGCGCACCTCGTCCAGGGCTCCCCTGAGCAGGGGCCCCAGGCTCTGCCCTGCAGACCCCCACCCTGCAGGGGCCGCTGGGGTCGCCTTCCTACAGCCCCTGTAGGTCCTGCTCTCTGTCTCCGGCAGGGCCCTGGGATGCCCCCGCCCCAGTGTCCCCAGACCACCCTGCCCCCGTGCCCCGCCCGCTGCCCAGATCTCCAGGTGGGGCCCTGCTGCCGCCTGCTCTGGCAGCCTCTCATCCCAACGCTCCGTCCGGCCACTCGCCCTCTAACACAACCAGACAACACAGACGCCCAGTTACAGTTGCTTTCGGATAAGCCACAAACAGTCTCCTGGTATAAGTACAGTGGTACCCTGGTACTCATCGTCAACTCGCTCCGGGGCTCGGATGAGCACCGGAACCAACGAATGCCGAGAGATGAAGCGTCTCCCCTTGCGGGGAGGCGTCCCGACTCCCACAAGTTCTAGCAACGCGACGGGTCCCGGGCAGGCGCCAAGTGCCGAAGCACGCGTTGCCCGCCAAGATGCGACGCATGCAGGCTCCGTCCTGTGCTGAGACGTGACTGCACGCCTCTGACACTGCCCGCCTGACATTCCGCTTTTGCTGGGTGCCCTGCTTTTATTTGCAAATCTGTCCACCTTCCTAACCAGCTCCCTGCTTGGCTCCAGCCACCGAACCTGCCAAACCTCCCCCCCAGGTATGGAGCACAGCCCGGGCTTCAGCCACTGGCCTGAGCCTTGGGTGGAGTCCAAGGAAGCCAGGACTGAGGACACGGGCTCCTTCCTAGATGCTGCCGCAGGATACAAGGGTCAAAGGGCAAGGCCAGAGGGCAGCGCCTCATCCTGAGCGCCTGTGGCCACTTCCTTGTCCTGTGTCTTCCCGGGCCAAGCGTGGGTCCTAGGAGCTGAGGCTGAGGCTGGGGCTGGGGCTGGGGCTGGGGCTGGGGCTTGGGCTGTGGCGCCCACGCCCCACCTGCCGGCGGAAGTAGCGGATGGCGGAGATGGTGCCGATGTTGGCCAGCAGGACTGCAAGGGAAGCAGGAGGCTGCCTGAGTCACTGCCTTGCACCAGCAGGGCCTGGCCCTCCACGGGCGGGAGGGCGGGGCGAGCGGTGGGTCCGGGAAGAAACCTGTGCCCCCTCATCCCTGCGGGCCCAGCGGGGGGATGGCACCCGGCTGGTCCACTTGACTTCTCGGCACCAGCCCCCCAGCCCCCAGGGCCCCCAAACCTGTTTTCCAGGCGTCGGGGGTGTGCAGGTCTGATGTCCTCACGGCCCAGGTGGCAAAGGCCACAAACACCAGGCACATGTCATTCTGGCTGAAGGTCAACGAGGTGAGGGGTCCCCAGGGCTTTTCTAGGAAAGAAAAGCATGTTCTGAGCTCCAGCGGCTCCACTGGGACACGTCTGCCCCACACATGTGTCTAGGGACACGTCTGCCCTGGGACACGTCTGTCCTGGAACACACTTTCTGAGTCACATCTTCCCCGTGATGCCTCTGTCCCAAGACACAGGGCAGCGTGCGGCACAGCTGAGTCAGGTCGATGTGGGCGAGTGGCCTGTGGGGCACTGCTCCCTGGCTTCTACAGGAGCCTCCAGAGGGAACGTGAGCTGAAACCCATCGAGTGCCCATCGCCCCGGCGCCCGCCCTGCCAGCAGCTGGGGGCTCGGGTGTCATCTGGGCCTGCACTCAGGGTGACGGTCAGTGCACAACCAAGCCCCTGAATGACCCGGCCTGGGCTGCCCCACCTGGACTGTGCCCTGGGGTAGCCAGGAACTGGTTCCTCCTTCCAGCAGGGGGCGGGCCTTGAGGCCTGCCCCCACCTCCCGACCAGGGTCCTGGCCTGCCCCCCCAGTGGCCGTGCTGGCTGACACCCCTGGACAGTGTGTTCCCAGGACGCGCACAGGCCATGGGGCCCCCACGACACGCACCTGCTGGCCTGAGCACCAGGTCGAGCTGCTCAGCTGTGGCCAAGCTGGGCTCCGGCGGGGTGCCGGGCTCTGCTCCCCGGGGAGCCGATGTGGGGGCCTCTGCGGCCTGCAGTTGGAGAGGAGCAGCCAGCCCCAGCGCGCCCCCCAACCTGTCCTCCCCAAGGAAGTGTTCGTAGACCTCGGGGATGGAGATGGGCATGGGGTCTCCAGGCAGAGGGGCTGGCCCAGGCTTGGCTTGCGGGGGTGGGGCTGGGGACTGGCGCTGCTGGTGCCTAGATCTCCGGGCTTGGCTGTCCCGGAAGAAGAACTCACACACTTCCGGCCACTGGGCTTGGGCTGGGGCCTTGCCGGCCTCCACTGCCTCCTCGGCATCTTCATCCTCTTCCTCAATAGTGTCACAAAAGAAGAACTCATAGGCTTCTGGGACAGTCACCGCAAAGCAGCTCCTGTACCCGAGGCCCTCAGAGGCAGAGGGGGCAGGGGGGGGCAGGTGCTTCAGGATCCGAGACTGGGGGGGCCGGGGCCCCACCGCCACTGCGTCCCAAGCTCCAGGGCCCCCACGGCCCCCCGCAGCTGTCCTGGGGGCTGAGGACCAGGCTGGGGCTGGTGAGAGGGGTCTCAAGGCCTCTCCTGACCCCGGCTCCTCGGGGCTGGGCACAGCCACTGAGAACCGCACTTTCTTCTTCTTGGTGGCTTGGACGGGCCCTGGGGAGGGCTCCTCCAAGGCATGTCCAGGGGCGTCTGCCGAGGGCTCCCCTGTGGGCTTCTCTTGGTGCCCCCCTGAAGACACAATGGAGCTGGAGTATAGCTTGGCCAGTGGGGCAGCCCCTGCCTCCTTCGGGTCAGGCCCAGTCTGGGGAACGGGGGCAGGTGCAGGTACGCCCACGTCAGGCTGCGCCTTTCGGACGGATGTAGATGCGTCCCCCTCCGGTGTGGCCTCTGGGCCCAGCGTGGGCCCGTGCACGTCCACTCGAAGCTCGCAGGCAGGTACAGACACAGTCGTGTCAGGACGAGGCGCGGAGGCAGTTCCGGACAGAGCCACGTCGGGCCCAGCCGTCGGGAAATCTGGGCAGGGCCCCTGGGCGGGTGTGGACGCCGGGTGTGGGTCAGCTCCGGGGGCCGTCCTGAGCAGGTCCGCACCTGGCTCAGTAGTGGGGAGGGGTGCAGACAGATCCAGCCCTGGCCTGGGCCTGGCCACCAGCTCAGGGGCTCCCGTCGACTCTGGCCCCAGCTTGTCCTGCTGGGCTCCTGTCATCTGCTCCGCTGTCCCAGCCGAGGGTCCCTTCCCCATGGTCCCAGCTGGGCCGAGGTCCCCCTCGGGTCTGGCCTCCGTGGGCAGCGGGGAGGCCGGACGGGTGGGTGCAGGGCCTGCGGCCCCCGCGCGCCCACCCCCCTTGGCGCCTGCAGCCCGTCTCTTCTTTCGGCTGGGGCTGCGGGGCGGGGCTCCAGGGCTGCCCGGAGGCCTCTGGGGTGCAGTGCTGTGGCCTGGTTGCTCAGGGCTTGGAGGAGGCTCCCCAGGGGGCTTAGGGGGAGGGTCCCGGGGGGCCGGCCCCTGCAGAAGCCTCTGCATCTCGTCTCCGGAAGACACTGGCCCTTGGAGCGACGTGCTCTGGCCAGGAGGGGCAGCATCAGCGCTGAGGGGCGGCCGGGCTTCTGACCGTGCTGACGTGCTGGGCATCTGCTGACCAGCCCCCGGGGCCAGGACCGGCTCCTGCCAAGACCTGCTGACCAGCTGCTGCAGGGCTGCCTGGTCCTCCTCCTTGAAGCCACGCCAGCCACTCCCCCCAAGGAGGGGCTGGGGCCCAGGGGGACTGCTGCCACTGCTGTCCCCTTGGTCAATGTCACTGGACAGAAGCTCATCCCCAGAGGCCAGGCCGGCCTGCAGGAGGCCACACTCCTCAGTGGCGGCCGAGAACTCAGCCCAGTCCTGGTCGCTCAGCTGGACGCTGTACTGGAAGTTCTCCATTTCGGGTCAGAAGGGTCACGTGCACGGCCGAGCTCGGGGTCTTCACGCACTGCCACGCCCTGCCCTGGCTCCGTGCTGGGCCAGCACCTCTGTCCTGCACAGAAACCCAGCGGGATGCAGGGGCAAGCTGGCCGCTGCCTCCAGGTCCAACTGTCCGCAGCCCCACGGTCCCCGTTTCCAGATCGACCCCGAGTGGCGACGTCAGGGCACGCTGTCACACCCCTTCCACCAGACACAGCTCCAGACCGGTGCACTGAGAAACAGGGCCCTCGTGTTCGGGTTTTCGGCCCGGGAAGTGGCTTTCCTTCACATCTTCGACCATTTTTTGTTCAGCTGGGTCAGCCTTCCCCTGCAACCTTCCCTCAGACAGGCGGACTTCACACAGCAAAGCCCACCTCGCGAGGGTCAGCCCTGGCCTATCCCAGCATGCCCCAGGTGGCAGCTGGCCATGGGGGAGGGGCCACAGTGACCAGCAGGTGACCAGCCTTGGGTGATGACCTTCCAGGAGCCTTGGCTGGGGCTGGCTGCTGGGCTCCCTCCAGCTTCCCAAGGTCAGGGTGCACTCGGTCATCAGGAGGACCTAGGCAGGAGGTCACAGACCAGAAGTGAGGCCCCTGGCTCCCGGCAGCTCCCTAGGTCAGGTCCCCCGGAGGGTCGGTGGGGCCCCCGACCCAGACCAGCCCGGCTGGCAGAGGCCCCTCCGTCTGCCCCGTCTAGGCGACCTTTGTCAGCCCAGTCCTGGGATGCAGACGCCTGGGCACCGGGGCACCGTGGCTTCCTGACCACTGAACTTCGCCCTCCTCCCTAGGTCTAGGGAAGGTCCCTGTGGGGTCTGCCTGCCTTTGGGACCCCTCAGGACTGGAATGAGGAGCCGCTGGAGTCGTACCTGGGACCCCGTGGCCAGCCGGGCAGCAGAGCGGGGCGTCCGAGCTGCCTTTCCCAGAGCGGCTTGGTGCTAGGCGCGCCATGTAGGCCCCACCCCCACAGCCAAAAATACCGTCTGGGGGTCACATGTCTCCTGCCAGCTCTCAGGGTCCAGGCCACAAATAGATGGCATTTGAGGGGCCTCCAGCTACGTGAGGGACACCTTCCTGGTCAGGTGGGACGCCAGCCAGAGAATGCTGACCAGCACTCAGCGCCTGCCGCCTCCCTCTGCCTGGCTGAAGTCCACTGCTTCCTCTTAAAGGGGCCCCATGGCTGTGATGCCTCAGAACCCCCTCCCGTTGCCTCACTGCCAGCAGCCCCCCAAGACTAGCTTAGGCCCTCTGGGTCTCGGCTTGACCCTGACGCTTGTGGGGAATGGAGGGAGTTAGAATGACAAGCTAGGAACGGATGGATTCCAGAATGTTCCTCGAAGCCCTTTGCAGGTGGGCTGCTGCAGATGCGAGGGCAGGGCTTGCACCTCCCTCGTCTGGACCCAAGGGGCACACCGGCCCTTCCCCGGGCAGCATTGTCCACCCTGCTGGGGCTTAGGGGGCCCATGGGGCATTAAAGGCTCCCTGTGGAGGGCGCCCCACGTGGGCATGGCCCCTGGACCTCCAGAGAGGGTTGGAAGGGGTCGAGGAGGAGAGTGAGCCGCTCCCCACTGGCATCTCCCCACATGGCTCCTGGGGACAGGACCCAAGGGGGCTGCCAACCCCCAGGTGTGCCAGTCACCAAAGAGAGGGCAGCGGTGACATGCCTCTGACACGGGCTGGAGAGTGGCAGCCCCTCCAGGACTCCCTGAGCCCTTTCCCAAAACCATCCATCCTGGGGGGTGCCAGAAGGACCCTCGGTCCCAGCTGAGCCGTGTGAAGCACAGAGAGGGTGAGTGGCCTGTGCCAGCCCCACAGCCAGCGAGAGGCAGAGTCGGGTCCCAAAGCCCTGCTCTTGGTGGTGCCCCAGGCCATCCCGACCTGACCTGGGAGCAGCACTGCCTTTCCCTGGGCCGGTCACTGTGACACACACTCCTCCAGCCTCCCGGCGGGGGACACAAGGGAGGAGTCGTGGGCTAGACACACAGGGAGATAGAGTGGTTCCCAACAGCACCACGTCGCGAGGAGGTGGAGAGCCTGGGATGAAAGGCATGAGAGTCTGAGGGACAAGCCTCGGCGGCAGGGACAGCAGGGCCCCCACTGTGAGGGTGACAGTGGAGATATCGCAAGGAAGAGCCCGGCACGGGCGGTTGAGCCTCGGCGAGCCACTCTGTGTGACGGGTGTGCAGGAAGCGCCCAGAGAGACAAATGACAGGTGAGCGGGCCATGTGGCTCCCGCCAGACGCCACGCAGGAAGGTGGAGGGGGCCTGGGCTGGGGCAACATTCACCCTCGGCGCCTCTTCCGCGTCCTCACGCCTGTGTCTCCTGCAAGGGCTCTCCTCGCCACGCCAAACACTCCTCTCTGGTCCAGACACGGGGCCCGCACACCAGGCAATTCTGTGACACCCACTTCAGTCGACACTCACGTTGTCCATCTGGATGGAGCATCAGATCCCAGGGTGAGGGCTCAGACCCACGAGACTGCCGCCCCTTTGACGCCAGGTCCCATGACATCTGTCCAACTCGACACAAATCGTAGGTCCCCTGGTCACTGCCCCTTGGATTCGTTTGCTGGAGCAGCTCGCAGAACTGAGGGAAAGACTTTGCTTTTACCAGCTGGTGACAGAAGGACGTGACAAAGGACACAGAGGAGCCTCTGGGTGGGAGAGATGTGACCAGCAAGGCAGGTGGACGTGGCAGAGAGTCTGCGTCCTCTGGGCCCCGCCCCAGCTGCCCTGTCCACTCTCAGACCCCACAGGCCCCGGGGTTCTGTGGGGCTTCTGTGCTCTGCAGAGTGACCTGTCCTTCGCTCTGGCTTCAGCTGTCCCTCCTCATGAGAGCGGGGTGTGGGGCTAAACTCCCCGAGTGTCTCACCGTGGTTTGGTGTTTCTGGCGCCCAGCCCCCTCTCAGGAGCCCTCGGGACCCGTCTCATTAGAACAAGGGCCTCCGGAGCCGAGCTGGGTGCCAGGAACCGGGCGGCCCAGCCCGTGCAGTTGCCGTCATCTCGAGGTCACTTCCTCCCCGCACCGGGCTGCAGCTGCGCCTGGGGCGCTGAGCCCTGCACGTCCCTGCGTGCGCCCACCTGCAGGGTCTCCAGGAGCTGGGACTCGGGTCGTTTTCCATTTGCAGCTCTAATGAACAGTGATGCTGAGAGCCTTCTGGAACATTCTTTTGGCAAACACACCTGCAGTTTTGGAGAGCGGTTGGGTCATAGGCTGCAGTGGGCCTGTGTCGCCTCCATGGCTGGACACTGGGTGTCTGCGCCCCACGTCCTGCCACGACCTCATCCCTGGTGACAGAGAGACTACTGGCCATTCACAACTTCTCAGGGCTTTTGCCGCTTTTTAGGCCTTTTTCTTATTGATTTGGGGGGAGTTTCCACACTCTCTGAATATGAATGTTATTGAACGTTGGGGCCTTGAGTATGTTCTCCTACTGTCTCGCTTTTTCACTCTCTTCACAGTGCCTTTGTGTGAACAGAAATTTGAGTATATAAAATTTAAATTGCGTCATAGTCCAAGTCATCAACAGTTTCCTTTTCGGTTATCACGTGTGCCTTTCCCTGGCATCCCCACCCGCCCGGGGTCTCGAAGGGCAGCCCCAGATCGGCCTTTCTCCACGCACACGGGGAGGGCGGAGGGAGGCTGGCTCCGAGGCTGTGGGAGTGGGATGGAAGACGGTGGGGCCCTGCAAGGACCCGGACTGCCTTTGGAAGACCAGCTGTCACAGGGGTTAATTCCCACCCCAATCACGACCTTCAGGGTGACCGGGAACGCCTGGGGCCTGGCAAGGACACCAGGCAGGGCTCCACCGCAGGCTCACGTGGCCCTAGCCCAGCCCCTGGGTGAGTTTGCGGAGACCGGCGCCTGGGCTGGGGAGCGACTAGGGCCGCGCACGCTCGGGCGGAAGGGCGCACCCCTTACGCAGGGGGCGCCCAGGCGGTTGCGCAAAGAGGGGGCTGACGGCCGCGCGACCTGCTGTACCCCTGGTGGCCACCAGAGGGCACCAGGACCCCACTTGAAGCCGACAGAGCCAGGTCCTTCTGAACACTTCTTGGGGTGCCAGGACCCCTTTCCTGAAGCCTTGTGGCATCTCGAACCCTGGGCCTTGAGACAGCAAGCTCTCAGAAAGAGCCAGCTTTCAATGAGCAGCTGTTACACGCAAGGCAGTCTTAAACGTTTTCCACGGATTACTGGCTTTTTACTTTTTTAAATCGTTCTAATGAGGTATGACGTACACTCAACAAACTGCACGTACTTTAAGTGTAAAATTCGCTAAGTCTCGACAGGTATACACGCAGGAAGCCATCACCGCCATCCAGACAGCAAACATGCCTGTCGCCCCTGAAGGTTCCCCCACCCCCGGAAATGCCCTCTCCCTGCTCCCAGCGCACCCTCACCGGTCTCGTTGCTGGGCGGCAGTGACATGGCATTGCTTGGAATTTGATACAAATGGATGAGGACGACAGGACAGCGTGTCTGGTGTCTGCCTCTCAGCATCCACACCACTGTGCATATCAATAGTTCTTTTTTTTTTTAAATGTGGAGTGTTCTGTTGTGGGATGCGCAGTCGGTTTATCCATTCTATACGAAGGTGCTGTGAGCATTTGTCTTCTGGTCTCAGTGTGGACGTGTGTTTTCATTTCTCTTGGGGTGGGATGGCTGGGCCACAGGGTGGGAATACGTTTAACTTTCTAAGGAACTGCCAGACTGTTCCCCTGGCTGATCTGGTTCAGTGGATTCAGTGGCACCCTGCAAACTGAAAGGTCGCTGGTTCAGTTCCCAGTCACAGCACATGCCCGGGTTGTGGACCAGATCCCTAGTGGGGGGGGGGCATGTAAAAGGCAATCACACACTGATGTTGCCCTCCCACTCTTTCTCCCTCTCTTCCTCTCTCTAAAAATAAATAAATAAAACCTTAAAAATAAAAAACTCATATAACTCAACACCAGGAATACAAACAATCCTATTTAAAATGGGCAAAGGACCTGAATAGACACCTCTCCAAGGAGGACATACAGATGGTCCAGAGACATATGAAAGGATGCTCAGCATCACTAGCCATCAGAGAGATGCGAATTAAAATCACCATGATCTACGCTCCACACCGCAGGGAGGCTGCGGGGAGGTGGGGCGTGGGAGGCAGGTCTGCAGGCTTCCCAGACAGAGCAGACCGGGGAGGACAGGGCGGGTGGGCGAGCGCGTTGAGTCTGAGGGTTTCGGTAGGGCCTCTCTCCGCCAGCTCCGTGTATGTCTGCAACGGAGATTGCGCGTCCCCGGCTCTGCGTGTGTCCCCCTCACTTACCTGCCCAGGTGAGCCTAGCTTTGAGTGGGACGGTTCCTGGGAGCCCACACTTCCCCCAACAGCACGTCATGGACCGAGAGAACTGTGCACCTGGGACTCGTGAGGACAGCAGCCGGGACACCCACCGCCTGGTCACACAGTCACGGCCACGGCCTGCGGCCACAGCGGCCGCACTCTGAGCACCTCTCAGGGGCCGGACGTTGGAGGCAGTGCTCCGTTCACTCCACACAGGTGCCCAAGCTCCAGGCCAGGGGGCCTGACTTCCCCGGGGGCTCCAGGCCCGTGCTGGGGGCAGTAGGTCTCCCCAGCCAGGAGGAAGCTGCCTGCTGAATTTGGGCAGGAGGTCCAATTTGACGCTGAGGAGAAGGCTCGCTGGGGGGTCACCTGAGGGAACCTGCAGACCTGCAAGTCCCCGCCCCCAGCCAGGTGTGCCTGTGGGCTGGGAGGGACCCCCATGTGTGGCCTAGCGTCAGGGAGGGACCACATACACAAAGGAGCGTCGGCCCACACCACCGCCACCGGGAGGCAGGCCTTCTTCCCCACAGCTTCCAAAGGGAAGGGTCAGCCAGGGTCAGCCAGGGTCAGCCAGGGTCAGCCAGGGTCAGCCGCAGCCTCCTGCCCCAGGTTGCTTGCTGTCATTAAGCCCTGGGCCTCAGATGAACACCTGGGCCACCGGAGGTCCTGGTCCCGATAGGTCTGGTTTGGTCTGGCCCCCCACCCTGCCTCCCCAGGGAGCTCTCTCCCTTCCACAGGGCACTTCCTGCGGGCTCCACCCTCTGACCTCATCTCCTGCCAAAAGCGCACCTCCTCAGGCCACACCTCAGTGGTGAGGCATTTGAGGGTACCTTCCGTGGGTCCGTGGCTGCCGGTCCTGGCTCAGGAGAAGTCCAGCCAGAGCTTGCCCACACCAAGCAGCAGACCAGGGAGCTCGGCTCCTGGAACGTTACCCTCACCTCCAAGTCCAGCAAAGCAATTCCTCCGCATTCATGGAGCGGAGTTTCTTCCTTTTCTACAGCTGAACCAACAGGACCCGCTCGCGCACACAGCCCAGTGACCCCCTGTCCCACCAGGCACTTCCCTCGGGGCCCATCTCGGCCTGGACCACGTAGGAGAATGACGGGGCCAAGGCCTGAATGACAGTTTCCGGATCTGAGTTGACAGGCAGAGCCCGAGTACAGGGCCTGAAGGACGATGAAAGGGTCCGGAGTTGGGGGTCCTCAGGCCAGCCAGCCCCCGGCCCTGTGGGTGGGGGTGTTTGGCCCGGACTGTGGTTAGCACAGAAGTTGGGGGTGGGCGTGGGGACCAGGAGAGGACAACGGCACCTCCCCACAGCAGGGGCTGCTGGGCCCTTCTCCTCCAGGCACTGGGACAGGGCAAGGGGTGCCGGGGGGAGCCGTGGGGAAAGCGGGGCAGAGCTGGGGAAGCGCTTCCCCTCCACCAGGGTAAGGATGGGAGGGCCAGAGGTGAGGCTTCTGCTGGCTCGGGTGTGTGCCCCTTACTGGGAGGTCAGGGGGTGAGGGGGCCAAGCGAAGGGCTTCAGGCTCCCAACGCTGACGTCCACTCTGCAGAGTCAGCACCCCCACACAGATGTCAGGCCCCTCACTCACAGCAGGGGTCGTGGAGGTGGGCCCACAGCCACCAGGAGACCAGGTTGGCATTGGGTCAGGGGAGACCCAGGAGGTGACAGCTTTGAGGTGGCAGCAGCCAGGTGCTTTCTGATAACCCTGGAGAGCAGGCTGCAGAAAGGGTCGCTGTGGCCTGGGAGTGTCAGTGCCTGCGCTGTGGGCGTCAGGGCCCGCTGCGGCCATGGGTACCGGGTACCCCAGTGCAAGCACCCCCTCACCTGTCCTCTTGTGAGGCCCGGGGCCTACGCACCCCCCACCCCTGCTCCGATCCAGGCTGCCCCGTCAGTTATCGCCAGAAGCGACCCAGAGCTGCCCAGGTGCCACAGGGGTGGGCATGGGCTGTGCCCAGTCAGTGCGTACCCTCGGGGCTCGGGAACTGCTTCCAGGTCAAAGTCAGGCCAAGTCCCTGGGCTTGCCCCTCAGGGGCAGGCCTGCTTTGGAGTTTATTCCCGCTATCCAACTGCCTTCGGAACCCGTTTCTGGGGCAGGCGGTGGTGATCCCTGGGGGGCCGTGGGTGCATTTGTTTACTGCTACTGTTACTTATACGTATCTTAAATTTTACACTAAATTTATTGTAGCTTGCATAACAAATTAGCCTACATTCTAACAGCTTACAGCCACCCGCATTCATTGCTCCGTACAGTGCCTGGGGACGGGAATTGGGAGCTGCTCCCGGGGCTTCTGGCTCGGGGCCCCCACGTCAGGCCACAGCGGGGGCTCGTCTGAAGGCTGGATGGGCCGGGACCTGCGGCCGAGCACGCTGTTGTGGCTGCGACAGCGGTTCCCAGGGCCACTCTGCTGGCTTCTCCACAGCAAAGCGCAGCTGGTCTCCCCTGAGTGAACAATGTTAGACAGACGGACGGACGGACAGAGAGCAGGCAGCACCTGAAACCTAACCTCGAAGAGACAGGAGCCGCTAGCTCACTGTGTTCACTGGCTGAGTAACAGGAGGAGGGTGGGGGGGGCCTTCTGGGAGGCTGTCAAGCCAGGCCCTGCGTCCTTGTCCCAGGGTGCAACCCGGGAGGGGTGTAGCCCCAGAGATGGAGCGGCCTGGCACAGCTTGGGGGGTCAGGCTGTGCCCTCGGAGGGGAGGGGGCCGTGGCCCCTGCAGAGAACCAGGCCGCTGCAGGAGCCTTGGTGGGGAGCAGACCCAGCCTTGTCCCCCTGCAAGTTTCCTGGGCTGATTCTGTCTCCAGACTTCACACCTACGATTTCCTGTCATTGTCCTGCCCCGGGTCCTGGCCCCACAGGCAGACAGACAGAGGCAGACAGACTGACCCAGATGGTCAGGGCTCTGACACCCAGAGGCAGGCAGATCAGCTGATGGTGCACATGAACTCAGCAAACTTTTATTGACCTTTGGTCCTCGAAGGAGCTGTGCTGGAAGGGGGCCAGATGAGCAAGCCACTGCGTCATGAAGGGGAAGTGACCAAGAGCCCCACCCAAGTCCTGGTCTCTCCCCACCCCCTCCACATGCCTGGCTTGGAGAAGGTGTTTCATTATTACTTAGCAGGAAGTGTCTGTGAGATAAAAACCGAGATAAAAATAGCTGGGGTGGGAATGACCCACCCAGAGCCTGTAGGAGACAGAGAAGGGGGGCGGGAAGTGGGGGAGGAAGAAGAGTCCCCCCATGGGGAGAGCACTTCATGGTCTGGGCCCCAGCTGTCCACTGGCTGGCCTGGGGAGGGGTGTGCTTCCTTCCACAGCTGGGGGCTAGGGTGCTGTTTCCGAGGCCCAGCTGCCCTCAGCTGCTGAGAAGGGGCAGCCTAGGATGGGGTGGGGGGTGGCGAGACAGCCCCTCTCACGCTGCCCTGTGCCCAGGGCCCTCACCTTGGCACCCAGCCTCAGCGCCCATGCTTCCTTAGACCCCCCTAACCTAACCAAGGGCGATGCCCTCCCCAAACCTCCTGGCTCTGACCTTTGTGAAAACAAATTGACTAGGTCAGTGTGGCCAGAGTGGTCCCAAGTGCCGGACCCAGCTCTAAGTAGACCCTGACTACCCCTACCCACCCAAGGCTCCACCCCCCATGCCCCAGGCCTCCCCTCCCCCAACCAAGTTTTCAGCTCCCCCAGCACAGACCATCTGCAGACCCCTGCTCAGCAGGGCCTCCCCAGCCTAACCAACAGCTCCTCCCTCCCAGGACCAGGGCCCAAGCCTGAGTGTGTTCAACGGTGCAGCCCCCCACCCACGGCTGGCACCCTCCACAGCCTGACCCAGGCCCTGGACACTCAGGGAGATCTGTGAGCACAGGCCTGGGGGGATTCGGAGGTCCCCGCCAGGTGAGTATGGCCTGTCGAGGAGGACCCAGGTGATCCCTGCCCATGGCAAAGACCTGAGACCTTGATGGAGGGACAGACCAGTCTCAGGCAGTGACTCGCCCTCCTCTGCCGCAACGGGCCTTGGCCAGACGGATGGCAGGACGACAGGCAACCTGTCTGAACTGTGCTCGGGGAAATGAATCTGCGCTTGTCCTCAGGCGGGCTCAGAATGATACACTCCAGTGTGGCCCTGACCGGGGAGGGCAGACGGCGACTCCGGGGCCGACGGCCAACACAGCTGAGCGGGTGTCACAGCTGGCACTCCGGGGCTGCCACCAGCAGGTGCTCAGGACAGAAGCACGGACGCGATGAAATCCCAGTCCCTGCCCACTGCGGGGGGGTATGTGTGTAAGGTCCCTCCCATCCCAGGCACACAGCAGGACTGGACTCAGGTGGGAGAGCCCTCCCTGCGCCCGGCACTGAGAGCCCTGTGCAGCCACGCCCCAGTCCCCTGCCCCCCTGGGTACTTTCTCCTTTCCGGCCGGCACTCTTCTCCTGGGGAGACACTGGCCTGGGGCAGGCTTGTCCATGGAGAGCAGGGCAGCTGGTTTGGGGGGAACCCTGAGAACAAAGCGGGGTGTGGACCAGGCCAGAACTGAAGGTTCAGGACACGGTCACCCCTCAGCGCAACTCAGCAGCTGGGGACCCATCCAGGGTCCTGGGAGCGGGAGCAGGAAAGGTGCTGCTGGCCCAGTGCCCCCCAACACAGGGATGCATCTGGAAAACGTGGCTACTGTCGCCTCCTACAAGGGCCTCCTGAGGAACCTCACACCCCCCACTTCAAGGCGGGTCTCTAGCTCCCGCGCAGGTGCGGGCAAATGCAACGCCTGGGCGGACCCACGCGGGGGCCACCTGCCAGGAGGTGGGGGACCGCAGGAGACCCAGCCCGGGAAGGGGCGGGGCCTGGGGAAGGGGGCGGAGCCCCGCGGAGCCTGCACCGAGGAGGGCCGCTGCCTTTGGCGCTACCAGACTAGACCTTTCACAGAAAAGACAAGAACAAACACAAAATTCTCGTCGCGGTCTCTGGAAATAAATATTCCCTGGTACAGTCCCAGCGACGGCCGCGGCCCTCGAACGGGAGGCTTCACCGCAGCCACGGCCTCCAGGGCTCACAGGGACCACGCAGCCCCGCCAAGGGGGCGGCGGGGGACGCCCCGGTCAGCCCCGGCAGCAGCGGCAGCGCGAAGGCGGCCCAGGGCCGAAGCAGCGGGAAGGGGCCGTCAGACGCCGGCCGGGGCTGCCTGCCCGAATAGACGCCGGGCGTGGGCGGCTCCGAGGCGGGGGGCCCCAGCCGGTCCAGGCAGGCCGCCAGGTGGCCGAGCAGGCGCGAACGCACGTCAGCCGGGACGTCCTCGCAGCCGGCCAAGAAGCGATTCACCTCGGCCAGGCACTCGTTGAAGCCGGCGCGGTACTTGCCCAGGACGGCGGGGTCTGCGCTGAGCGCGGCTGCGGAGGCGGCAGGAGGGAGCAGGTGGTCGGCGCCCGCGGCGCTGGTCCGCGCGCCTCTCCCCGCCCCTCCGTCGGGTCTCACCTGTCACTTGCACGCGCCGCAAGCTCTGCAGGTGCCTCACGGTCATCTCCAGGATGTCCGCCTTCTCCAGCTTTGAGTGGCGGGAGCTCTGCAGGCAAGGCCGGTGTGGGCGGCTTGCAGTCCAGCAGTGCCCCCGACTCCGGACTCCGCGCCTGGGCCCCTGGATCTCACCTGCCCCCGCCCGGGGCCCCCGACTTACATCTTTCCTCAGGGCGTCCAGGATGAGGGTCTTGAGCTGAGCGAGGCTTTCGTTGATGCGCGCTCGGCGCCGCTTCTCCATGACCGGTTTGGAAGACTGCGGGTCGGGCAGCAGCTGAGTCCCGCGTCCTTCCATCCCCAGCCCACACCCCTTAACCCGGACCCGACCAGGTCCCACCTTGCGGTGCTCGGCCGCGCTCCGGGGCTTGTTTGGGGTGCGGCTGGCGCTGGCTGGCGCTCCTGCCAGCGGCGAGGCTCTCGGCTTCCCCGGGGTGTCTGCAGGCATGGTGCGCCCCTGCGCCTCCCGGCGCCGGGCGGAGCGTGCCGCCGAGGGCCGAGGGCGGGCCGGCGGGCGCGCGGCGCCCCGAATCCCGCTCCAGCCGGCTCCAAGTCCGCGCGCGCGCGCAGCCCGCCTCCCCGAGCCCCGCCGGCGGTGTGAACGCGGCCCCGCATTCTTTCCCACACTCGCGCCAGCCAATCAGCGGCTGCGCCCTCCCTCCGCCCCCGCCCCCGCGCAGCACCGCCCGCCCCCGGTCGCGGCCCCCGACAGCTGCCAGTCTCGCGGCGGCGCCGGCCCCCCAACCCCGCGGGCTGCTCAGGCGGGCCGGCGCACCCCGCCCGCGCCCGCCCCTGGCGCCGCGGGGGCCTGGCGGGAAAATCGCCGCACCGCCAGTGGGAGGCCTCTCGGTTAGCCCGGGCCGCGGGCCCGGGGGCTGGGCGGAGTTGGGAGGCTCTCCTTCACACGAGCGGGAAATCTGAAAGGAAAAGTCACGAAGGGAACCGAGTCCCGCCTCCCACCCCCACCCGCCAGGGGTGGGTGAGCCTCGGCCAACGCTCCTCCTTCCTCCCCCGCCGTTCCCTTTCCCCGCCTGGGCCTGGGGCCTCTGCACAGCCACCGAAGCTGACCTGCCGCGTGCTCTGGGGACCTCCACGGCCAGCAGCACCTACCGAAGATCTGCGACACCGTGGTCGCGGACGCCAGCCTCTGGGCAGGAGAGAGCTCGGCTGGCCAAGGTCACGGAGCAGGCAGGATGGCCTCACAGCACATTTAAATGATGGCACAGGCCCAATGGGGGTGATACCGTGGGGCAGGTAGAGGGATGTCACCAGTCAAGCACGATGACGTCACGGGACAGAATGTAAACATGTCACTGGTTAGGCAGGCCGTGTCACCAGATATTCAGAGGCCATGTCTCAGGGTGAAGGTAGGTGATGACACAGACAGATAGGGTGACATCATGGGGCGGGTGATGTCACAGTCCTCCAGATGACCCGACATCAGGGTCAGCACCAGCAAAGCAGGGCTTAAAAAAACTGAGGGACAGGTGTTAAAACTTTATTTCAAAGTGGTACAGGGGGGAGCACAGGGCTGCACTTATGTTCCTGTCTGACGTGGCCTTCATGTTGAATTCTGTTGCCGGGGCGCTGCAGTCTTGAGCCCTCAGGGTCCCCAGCCCACCGCTTTCAGAGGTCAGGGACCCTTGGGGAGACCTCTCCTGGGGCTTCTGATCCAGCATGGAAGCACCTCTGACACACAAAATAATTGCTCCATGTCTGAGACAGACAGAAATGAGTGGGTTGCTGGGGAAGTGGGAACCCTTCTTTTCACTGGGTGGTCCGGGACTCTTTGCCTTGGGGTCTTCAGGGAAGAAGGCGGGGGAGGGGCACTGCAGGATCAAAGGGGCCGCAGGAGCCCAGGGACCAAGGGGCTTCAGATCCCCCCAGGAGGGTTCAGTAGAACCTTGGGGGGCCTTTCTGACCAAGGGAAAGAGTCCCCTGGCAACTCTGAAAGGTGACCTCGGCTGCTGGAGTCTACCTAGTGGTGGTGTCCACAGCTGGCCGTGCCCCAACACCCGTTTCCTGGGGTCCCCATCCGGTATCCCGGCACTGAACCGGTCCTGCCGAGGTCCCCCTGGGGCGCTGGGTTGGGTGTGAGGAGGCTCAGACCCTCCCCAGACGCACCGGAGTGTGGGCTGCCGGACTGACCTCAAGGCCTAGCTGCCGCTCCCCGAGGGGAGGCCGCCCCCTCGCCCTCCCTCTGTCCCTACAGCAGGGGGTGCAGTTGGGTGGAGCCCTGGAAAACCGCTGGGGGCCGACAGGGTCCCCTCAAGGGACCGTGCTGCAGAAAATCCTGGGAGTGCTGATTGGCCTGGGCCCTGCTGACACCAGCCCTGCTGTCCAGGAGGTCCCCAGGGTCGTGAGCCTCCCTCCACTCCATGCCCCAGTGGTCACCTCTGCCTTCTCCTCCTGGTTGGGGAGGAGATGTCCTGGCTGGAGGCTTGGCCAGAGCTTCCTGGCTGGCGGGCAGGCGCTGGGCCACCGCAGCCTTGAGGACCACATAAGCGGGGTGTTCTGACAGGAAGGACAGGCCTGGGGAACTATGCTCCTGACCGTTCTTTCCCTTGTAGTTGTCAGATGGGTCAACTTACCTCCCCACCCGCCCCATGCCTGCCCCTCACCTGTACGATGGGCTATCTCTTCATTTATCCCAGCGTTATTGGGAAGGTGAATGGAATCCTATGTTGGAAGCACTGGGCAGGTAGAACTGGGAACATGCCTGCTACAGTTGTTACGGCCCCCAGAAGCAGGCAGAGAGGACTGAGCAGAGGGGTCCGCAGGGGGCCCTGGCTGCGCCAGCCCTCCCCCGAAGCCAGGAGCCCAGAGCAGGTCAGCTTCCCCAGTGTCTTCCCACAGGGCCGCCCCTCCGCCACCTATATGGCTGTGTCTGCCTGGGCCCCGTCCCTCCGACTGCCCCCTCCCTGTCTTTCACACTTGGACTTGGTCTCTGGTAGGGCCCTCGGAGCCCCCTGGCTCGGAGTAGGAGGGTCCGGGCTGCAGTGGAGAAATGGTTCTGAGACCCCTGTCTGGCAGCCGGCATTTCGCAAAGATAAACACGGCAGTGCCTCCCACCCCGTGTGCTCCGTGGGGTGTCCTGGGTAGACTGTGATGATGTGGACTGGGAAGGACAGGGGTTGTGAGATGTGGCTTCTGAGTCTGGGCGTTAAAAATGCCACGCGTGCCCCCCGGCCCTCTCAGGACTCCCACTCTCGGAGCCCAGACGCTGCGCAGAAGCCCAAAGTGGCCTCGAGGAGAGGCCCCCGCAGAGGCCTGAGTGAGTGTCGCAGCTGTGCCCTAGTGGAGGTCTCAGCTGTGAGACACCTCCAACCGCCCCCAGCCTACGGCCGCCAAGCCGCTCACTCCACGCCATCCTCACTGCCCCTGCGCACTTGGTCCCAACTCTCAGGTCACCGAATAGGACCGACTTCGCTGGGATGTTTGGGTCTGTCTGTCGGTCGCAGCGGTAACTGGGCAGCCAGGATGGACCGGGCTCTGGACCGGGCTCTGAGAGAGTAGCCTCTCCTTCCCACGGCCCCATCCTCCCTGCCTTTACTCCCTCCTTCCTCCAGCATCTACAGAGGCTCCGTGGCTTTGAGACCTGCCTTTCTGTCTGACGGGGTGCTTTTTGGGAGCCATTGAAGCCAGCTGTCCCTGGGGGCCAAGTCCCAGGGCAGTCAGAGTAGCTGAACCCCCGAACCTCTTCTTCTCCCCTGGAAAGGGGGTGGGACCTGCCCATGGCTTGCTCTGTTTGGGGTCCTCCCTTGAGTCTGTCAGGTGCCTGTGCTGCCCTGCTGGGTCTGGGGTGGGGTCCGGAAGTCATTTAGTGGCGAGGGGTATCAGGACACTGGAGGCACCAGTACAGTCGGCCCTGGGTGTCCTCACTGCAGACGCAGGGCCTGGGTTCATGTGGGTCTGAACTCAGAGGAGACAGGTTTGGGGGTGCCCTGCTCCTGACGTCTGCCCAGATGACCGCACAGAACTGGGGGTGTGCCTGGCCCTCGTCCCACTGGCAGCTCTAGCACAGTGGCCACGTGGGTCCGTGTCCAGCTGGCTGTGGGGCCTGCTGGGTTCCCTCCCCATGCGTCCCTCACTTGCCCTCACCAGGTTCTGTGGGTTTGAACTAATCCAGTGCCCTCACACTCTGCTCCTGCCACACCCGCCCCCCTCCAGCTCACTGCCCCGCCCCTCTCATCTCAGGTCTTCCTTCCACCTTCCTCCCTCCCTGCCAGGCAATCCTGATGCAGCTAAAGGGACCTTGCTCATCTCTAGACCTCACCCCACCCTCCCTGAGGGCCAAGCCCCCCACCCAGGGTCTGCTTTGGTGGGAACCAGGCACCATGCTGTTTGAGGGGCCCGCTGGTCCTGCTGGTCAGTGTGAAACCAGCAGCCTCCTTTGCACCCTCTGCCCTTCACAGGGTCCTGCTCCCCATAGACAGGGGTTACAGGGCACTGTGGCGGGGGGCGGGGGCACATGC
Organism: Trachops cirrhosus; assembly: GCA_028533065.1. NCBI lineage: Eukaryota > Metazoa > Chordata > Mammalia > Chiroptera > Phyllostomidae > Trachops > Trachops cirrhosus. Next base: position 124,555 of record CM052542.1, read on the forward strand.
CTGCCAAGTGGGGGGTAAGACTCCGGCAAGGGAAGGGGGGGTCCAGGACGGGAAGGCTGTGGCTGAGGTCAGGAGGTGGCAGCTGCTGGTTCCTGGTGGAGAGAGAGGTGAGTCCCGCTATGTAACCAGCGCAGCTCAAAATTGCCCTTTCTTAAGAAATGTGACCTGCCCAGGTCTCTGAGGACACCTGTCCTGGTGGGCCACAGGCTACTTTTCTCAGCCAGCCACAAAGCAGCCGGAGCCCCTGCAGGGCAGCCCCAGCCCTGTCATCGGGGTGACAGCCCAGGGTGACCAAGGGCCTTCGGCCAACAGGATGTGGTCCAGGAAGATGGGCTTGGGAGTCCTGACGGCCAGATGGACAGGCAGGCGAAGGATTCGGATTTGAGTGGGAGCAGAGAGGCGCCACACCTTGTTGAGGTGTGAGAGGTTTGGGGGCCGGGGGGCAGAATGGTCAAGAGTTATAGTCGAAACATTTTGGTTTTGCCAGTTTTATTTTTAGCTAACTTATACCTGTTACGTGCTGTTTGTAATATAACAGTAAGAACTTGGGACACAAATATTCAGCAGTATGGGGCTGGTTAAGTAAATCAGGTCCCACACAGCACGACACGCCAGCTACAGGAGGGACGCAGGCAGCCACTCACACAGCCATGTCCTTGCGTTTCAGATGGTCATGAAGGGTCCATTCAGAGGGGGGACGTTCAGGAGACACTGTTCCACACCCAGCAGGTTTGTTGTGGTGGTTACGTTTTTTACTGAGGTGCAATTCACAGAATGCAAACTTGACCAGTTTAAGCACATAACTCAGAGGCATTCAGTACGTTTACAAGGCTGTGTGACTTCACCACCATCTAGCTCCAAACATCTCGTCCCCCGAAGGAGGCCTTGTGTTCTAAGGCGGCCGCTCCCCAGCTCCCCCACGCCCCCAGTGCCAACCCCGGCAACCAGCGATCTATCCTCAGGTCTCTGCGGATCTGCCTGGTGCGGAGGTGTTACCGAGCCCCGAGGCACTCCCTGCCTCTCCTGGGTTCTGGTCTTGCTCTCCAGAGATTAACTCAATCGAGAGACGACACAGGAGGTGGAAGTGAGATAGCAAGGCTTACTTACGAAATGAAACATGTGAGCACGAGCCACAGGCAGGTGCCAGGCTCGTCTGAAGGCCCCACAGAGGCAGGACGTACAGTTGTTAGTCCGTTTCTTCCACCCACTGGGGCCGAGGCTACAAGTGGGCCCTCTGCTTAATCCGAGTGCGACTACAGGGGTTCAGGGTTATACATTCTAGTCAGTTTCTAGGCTCCCTCCTTCTCCCCTTCTGAACCTCGGGAATAACGTACAGCTACAAAGGCTTTCCTTCTCAGCTAGTAAAGGCTCTTGGTCTTAGTGAAAGAGGCTCCCTTTCCCAGTGCGGAGTCTAACAGGTATTTCCGACGCGCGGAATCACTGCAGTGCAGGGCCTCCGCGCCCGGCTTCCGGCACTTGGGACGGCGTTTGCGGGGCTCACTCACACTGCAGGGCATGCCTGCGCTTCGTCCCTGTCTGTGGCTGAGCGACAGCGCCCTGTGGCAGGGGACCACGTTGCGTTTACACAGCCACCGCTGATGGGCCTGGCTGTCCCCGCGGGTCCCACCATTTTCCTGTTGTAAATAGTGCTGCTGTGGATAATTGTGTACAGGTATTTGTCTGAACACCCGTTTTCAATTCTTTTGGGCATGTACCTAAGAGTGGGGTTGCTGGCTCATGTGAAATTCTGTTTAGCCTTCAGAGGAAGGCCCAGACTGCTTTCCACAGGGGCTGCCCCATTTCATGTCCCCATCGGCAATGTGTGAGGTTCCAGTCTCTGCATCCTCGTCAGTACTTGCTCTGTTATTATTATTGTTGTCGTCGTTGTTGTTATGGTCTCATGTCTAGTTGGCGTGAGCTCTCTCGCTGTGGTTTTGATCTGCATCCCCGAAGGACACTGAGCATCTATCTTCTCGTGAGCTTGCCGGCCACTTGCATATTTTCTACGGAGAAATGCCTATTCACATCCTTGGACCAGTGTGTGCTTGAGTCACATTTTTGTCGTTGGGTTGTGAGACCTCCTTATATGTTATGGACACCAGACCCCTATCTGACGTATGATTTGCAAATGTCTTCTCCCATTTTTGTGGGTACTCATTTCATGTTCTCCATAATGTCTGTGAGCTCCTTGCTGCGGGAAATAAAAGATACGTCTCTTCCATAAAGAAAAAACGAGTTGAACAAACACTGCACTGGACCAGTGGTGAGCGTGTCCGGGAAGTCTGGATTGTCACTCTTTTATGTTATATCTGAATGAACCGTTTCGAAGTGTCCTAATTTTGTAAGTTGGTAAATGGAAAGTGAAACTTTTCGGTGTTTACTTCACGTTAGTATGACTTCCGTGCACCTTGTACGGACCCCAATGCACACTCCCCGGAGGGGGTGCGGACCTGTTTCCCGGGCCTGGCCGGGTGGGTAGAAAATCCCTCCGACATTCTTCGTTTTGTTTCTGCTGCTGGCTCTGACGCCACCCTTTGGGAAACGGAAACTGAAACCGAAGCTGCATCCCGCCCCAGACACGCCCCCTGACGTGTGCGCGGCACAGGCTTTGAAAAGGGCTGAGAGCAGGCAGGGCTCCGCTGTGACTGCGGCGGCGGGACCTGGGGCGCAGCTGGAGCTGGGACGCAGCTGGAGCTGGGACGCAGCGAGCTCGTCACTGCCGCGGAGGACCTGGCTGCTGAGCCCACAGACATGGTGAGGCGGGTTGACAAGTGGGGCAGCACCGGTCCATTTTCCTACCCCTCCCCTCGTGGGTCAGGCAAGCAGAGCTGCTCAGAACGCCCAGCTTCCGAGGTGACAGTGTGGGTCTTGAAAGGTGATTCTGAGATCCCTTGAGGGGACATCTTTAAAATATAGATATATAACATATATCTATATTTTATCTATCTATATTATACACACACACACACACACACACACACACATACTTTTAGAGAGACAAGAAAGAGAGGGAGAGAAACATGGATCGGTGGCCTCTCATATGCCCCCAACTGGGGACCTGGCCCACAACCCAGGCATGTGCCTTGACTGGGACTCGAACCAGTGACCCTTTGGTTCACAGGCTAGTGCTCAATCCACTGAGCTACACCAGCCAGAGTCCTTGGGAAGGGAACATTTTAGCTGGTGAAAAGGAGTCAAGTGATGATCGTGGGCAGTTGGCCGTTCCTTGAGAAAGGCCCCCTCGAGTGTCTCCCATACTTGGGGTCCCTCTCCTGGTGATGGAAAGAACCTAGAGGAGAGAGCTGTGTGCCTGACACTAGGAGCCTGCCCTGTGCCAACGCTATGTGTGTCGTGGCCCCAGGAGTAGTGCCCAGCTCTCTGAGCTCCATGTGATGCCCACAGGAGAGGAACCTGAAGGTGAAGCTGCTGTCGGGCGAGGAGATCCAGGTGCCCCTGAGTGAGTCCATGCTGGCTGCAGACCTGAAGCAGCTGATTTCCCAGAAGATCGACGTGCCTGGCTTCCTGCAGCGCCTGATCATCCAGCAGAGCGGCGCAGTGCTACAGGACGGTGTGCCCCTGGCCAGGCAGGGCCTGGGCCCCGGAAGCACGGTGCTGCTGCTGGTGCAGAGCTTCAGCACCCCCCTGAGCATCCTGGTGAGGAACGAGAAAGGCTGTTCCAGCAGCTACGAGGTCCGGCTGACACAGAAGGTGGCTGATCTCAAGCAGCAGGTGTGCCAGAAGGAGGGCGTGCAGGCCACCCAGTTCTGGCTGAGTTTCCAGGGGAGGCCCATGGAGGACAGCGTGCAGCTGAAGGAATACAAGCTGACACCTGAGTGCACTGTGCAGATGAACTTGTACCTTCGGGGTGGCAGGGCGGGGCCAGGAGAGCAGCAGTGAGGGCCACTTGTGAGTCCCTGACCAAGGGTGCAAATAAAAGTTGATGCACAGCTAACTAGCTGCCTTTGTGTCTGCCCTCACCCCTCCCTCAGCACCCTCGCCTCTGTCAGCCCTTCATTCAGCACCCCTGGTGATGAACTTGTGGGGGGGTGGAAGAGGGAATAGGACAAGGGACCCAGGGCTCCTGGGTGGTCACCAGGCTGGTGTTGCCAAGTTAAGGGACAGCCTAGTTCGATCAAAATAGTTACACCTCCACCTGCCACCAAGAAATTGAGGATGTTCCCATACCTTTGGGAAATTAACTTGTGGAGAAAGAAAAAAGAGAACTCACTGGAGCCCACCTCTGCCTCCAGGTGGAGCATAGTCAGCCTCCAAACAATTGGTCCCCACCCGACATCTTGTTCAGCAGATAGCACAGCTGGGGGCGGGGCAGACAGGTCAGGTCCCAGAGGCCACAAGGGGAGGTCCTGGCTGGGCCAGCGCCCCTGGAAGAGGTAAGGGAATGAGTCCTAGGACCTGTCTGGGTGGGTTGGGAGGTGGGGGCCTCTCTGCCCCCCAGGACCCACCAGCTGCCTTGCCCAGCCTGCATTGGTCTGGGGAGGTTTGGGGGCCTGGACACCTGCCTTCAGAGTTTCACTGAATGGAGAGGCCATGGCCAGCAGGGGTGGGGCACCTGGATGGGGGTTGCTCCAGCCGGTGGGAGTTTGTGGAGTGCACCGTTTGGCACTCCTCCTAGTCCAGTTTCCCAAATGAGCCCAGGGGAGCCAGGCTGATCAGCCTTGCATGCAGACGAGATAGGGATGTCAGAACAGACACCTCCCTGGGCGAAAGTCCGAGATTCTGGGGACACTCAGACCTCAGATTTCAGACTCTTCAGGGGGATTTATTTTGCTGGAGACCCAGAAGCCCCCTGTCTGGTCTGTGGGAGTCTGTATTTGGGCTGGGGGGTTCCAGGTCTGCTTTGCCCATGATGGATGTGTGGACGTGGGTAGACCTACAGGTGTGCCTCTGGGAGGCTGGCCTGGTCCCAGGCGTTTCCTGGGCCCACTCTCACCTCTTGGTCCTACAGCAACTCAGCAAGTGTAAGTACACGCCCTCGAGGCCGCCTCCTTTCCTGAACCTCCCACGAGGATCTGGAGAAGTAGGGTCCTCCAGAGGGGTCTCTGCAGAGCTGCCCCTTCATCGCTTCTGGGTTCAAGCTCTGTGGCTGGCTTGGGGTGAGGGGTGAACCTCAGACCCAGCCCCGGAGCAATGGGACGGGTCTCCCCGTCCCGTCGCGCCCCGCCCTCCCCACCTACAGCTAGGCCAAGCTCTAATTTGGACGCTCTGGATCGCAGTTTACCCCAGTACTTAGCCAGGCCAGAGAAGCGCCCTTCTGGGAGCCGGGAGGGGGCGTGCCCGGTCGCCCCTCCACTGACCCGAGATCGCGGCTGCTGGCCTGCAGGGGGAGCCCTCGGCCCTGCTATGAGGCCCCAGCCGACCCAGAACGGAGGTGGGCGGGCCTGCACTGTTTGACCAATGGCCGCAGCGCCGGTCCCGCATTGGCCCGAGCCAGCGGGGGGCGCGGCCCGCTGGAGAGGCCTCCTCTCTGTGACCCGCTGGGGGTCCCGGCTCACTGAGCTTCCGTCCCTCGTTGTAGCTGGGGGCTGGGGTCCCGAATCAGGTTCCTCCCGTAGGGGGAGGGGCACTGTTCTGCAGCGCTCGAGGGACGGCGGGGTCCCGGGGTCTGGCAGGCCCTTCCCGCGGCCGGGGAGCCCCTGCCGCTTCGGCCCCGGCGCAGGCTGCAGCCCTTTGGAAGTCCCGTCACGTTGCCTCCAGATTATGTATTAACCCGATTTCAGCCGCATTTCCTGAGGGCGGGAGACTGCCGTGCCGGCGGGGGAGGGGCGTCTGTGGGGGGGCCGCAGCAGAAAGAGAACACCCCGGGCCGCCCTCCGCCCTAGCCAGTCCCACCACCCACCTCCGCCCGGCCCAACCCAGTCCCCTCCCTCCCCCAGCCCGGCCTCCGCCCGGCGCCGCGGTCCCAGCGCTTTGTTCGCGGGGCAGGCGCTGGGCGTCGAGCGCCGGGTGGGCCGGAGGCGGTGCAGGCGGTTGGGGGGGCGGTGCTGCTCGGGTGCCGCCCTCGCCCCGCCTCCGTGCCTCCCGCGCTCCCACCCTCCGCCTGGGAGCTGCGTCCCGTCCTGTCCAGTCCGGTCCCCGGCGCGGCCCGGCCCGTGCGCTTGCTCCAGCCGTCTTCCGCCGTCCGCCCCCGCCATGGCCAGCTTGTGGCTGCCCGGCCCGGCCCCACTGCGGCCGCTGCTGCTGCTCCTGGTGGTGACCGCGCGCGCCCTGCACGGCGCCGACGGGACGTGCCCGGAGCGCGCACTGGAGCGGCGGGAGGAGGAGGCGAATGTGGTGCTCACAGGCACCGTGGAGGAGATCCTCAACGTGGACCCTGTGCAGCACACGTACTCATGCAAGGTGGGCCCCCGCCGGGACCCCCGGGGCCCTGAGACCCCCTTCGAACCCTCCTGGAACCCTGCGGGGGGCCTCTTTCCCCGCGATCACGGCCCCCAGTCCGGAGGCCCGCCCCTCGCGGTGCTGGCGGCCCGCAGAGACCCTTGTCCCAGGCCGTGGGAACGAGCCCCAGACACTCCGCAGCTCCCGCTCCCGCTCCCTTGGCGACCGCCGAGCCGCCGGGTGGGGCGCCGGGTCCCGGAAAACTCGCGAGCGCCGGAGGGAAAGTTCCTGCGGTACTGCTGCAGTCCCACCTGGAGGTGCCCAGGCCCAAGGGACCGAATCCCTTCGGCCTCTCCACCCCAAGCCCACTCCCTTGTTGGAAACAACTAGTCGCCCCCCGCCCCCAGGGAGAGTGTGTGGTCACCGCATCGGCTTCCCAGCAGCCGAAGAAAAGGAGTAAGGGATGAAGGGAGGTGACAGTTTCTGTCTGGGGGGGAGGTGGGGGTTCCGCCTGTGGTCAGTGCTGTCGCCGCTCCCCAGAGGGCTTTATCAGGGTGAGAGGGGGTGGTCAGAAGAAAGGGGTTCACAGCTAGTCTCCCGACCTCGGGGATCCTGGTGGGGGGTACTGCAGTGCCTGGGAGTGGGGGCTGGAGCAGAAAAGTGGGCGGGGCGTTGCTGAGCCTCAAGTGCTGGAGGTGGGGGTGGGAGGCTGGGGCAGGTGCCCCATCCGCTCCAGGGAGACCTGCATTTGCCCTCGCCCGGGGCGGGGGTGGGGTGGGGGTGGGGGTTTCTGGGTGTCCTCCAAAGTGGGACTCTACAGCCTCCTGGGATAGGTATGATGGGTTTTAAACCACAAGGCAGTCCTAGGATGGGCTCAGGGCACCCAGACCGGTTCCTTGCCCCCCCTTCTAGCCCCTAAAACAATCTCCCGGAGCAGAAATCGGATCATTCCTCTTCCTTGGAGATGGGGAGAGTGGCAGCTTCTTTCAGATGGGCCTGTGAGGGCTACAGCTGGGATCCCCCGCTGGGCCCCCTCCCCTCCACCTCGGGGCACTTTGCCAAGTCCCTGCAGGGTTTTCCCGACTTCCTCCCTGCTGCTCCTGGGTGTGGCTGGGGTGGGGGTAGGCGATGAAAGCTGCCCAGCCCTCCCCACTGCTGGTTACCCTCCTCCTGAGCCCACTGTGTGTCTGGAGGTTGGAGGGAGAGGGCTGGACACGGCTCCACCCAGGCCACTGGAGGGTGCAGGGGTCTCTGCAGACGCTTCAGTCCCCAGGTTCCCAGCAGCGGGAGGGAGGCAGGTGGACTGGCTACCATTGCCTTTCCTCCCCTCCTTTGGAAGCCCCAGCTCCCCAGAGCTCCCACAGATAGGGTGCTAGGCTCCCCTGGGCACATTTTCTGTGGAAGGGACCTTCTTCCTTGAGGGCAGCCTGCTGTTCAGCCTGCAGTTCCTTAGACCCTCCAAGCCCGCACCCCCGCACCCCCCCACCCTGCCCCCGCAGGCTGCAGGCATCCCAGGGCCCAGTGTGTCAGAGCAGGCGCCCTCGGGGCCCCAGGAGCAGGAGCGGAGGGTGCGGCCGCTGGTGCTGCCCAAACTTGATTTTGTGGTTCCTAGGCAGCCTGGGCTGCTCCTGTAGGAGCCCAACTGGAGGAGGGGGCTTTTACGTCCTGGGGGTGGGGAGTGTCTTTGCCTACCCACAGGGCTGCAGGGAAACCCTGCTGGGTCAGAGCCCTGAGCTCGGAGCCTGTCACCCTGAAATGCTACCATCCACGTCAGCTGCTCCTGGCTCTACCCAGGGTGGGCAGGTTGGGGAGAGTGGGGCAAGGGCGACAGGCAAGCCAGGCCAGATGGGGTCCCCCTCCCACATCCAGCCTGGGCTGACTTGGCGGGCATTGGAATCGGATGGCTGGGGGCAATTAGACCTGGGGGTGGGGGGCTGCTTCCTGGGGGAGGGCGGTGTTCACAGACCTCGTGCCTGTGTCCTCGTGAGTGACACTCCTGGTTGGCGGCATCCGTCCTGCGTGTGCTTCCCTGCATCCTCCTGTGGGGGCTGACCCGAGGTCTCCTCACGCTCTGCCCAGGTCTACTCTGGGTGTCTGGCCTGAGCAACAGGGGTGGGAAGGGAGCCAAAGGCCCCGGCGCCCAGTCTGGCGTTTGCCTCTGGCCTCTGTGGCCCCTCTCCCCGGTGGGAAGAGGATCACTGATCCCCACCCGGCCCAATCTACCCTAGGTTCGGGTCTGGCGGTACTTGAAGGGCAAAGATGTGGTGACTCAGGAGAGCCTACTGGATGGCGGCAACAAGGTGGTGATTGGTGGCTTTGGAGACCCCCTCATCTGTGACAACCAGGTGTCCACTGGGGACACAAGGATCTTCTTTGTGAACCCTGCACCCCCGTACCTGTGGCCAGCCCACAAGAACGAGCTGATGCTCAACTCCAGCCTCATGCGCATCACCCTGCGGAACCTGGAGGAGGTGGAGCACTGTGTAGAAGGTGCGTGCATGGTCGGGGGGACGGGGGTGGGGGTCCGAGGCTGGAGCACACTGCACCTCACAGGCAGGGGTCTGACTTCCTCAGTGACCTGGCTTCCCGTCTGTCTCTGCTGTGTCAAGGTCAGCTCCTATCTCTGACGTCAGCAGTGCCCCCCCAAACCCCCAGGACGCCACCATCTTTTGTCCTAGAGCCGAGCAAGTCCCTAGCCCTGCAAAGGGTCAGGCCTTCTCTCCCCCTCCCCTCTCCTCCCCCTCCCCGGCTCTGCACCTCCTAGAGGGTCTGTTTCTAGGGGAGAGGCTGGGACCAGGTGAATGAACACCAGCTGTTCAAGTTCCTGCAGAGGCCCAAACATCTGTCTAGACGCGGCCCAGATGTTGAGCAGCCGCCTGTGGGTGGGGCGTATGGATGGGGGGCTGCCCCGTTGTGCGTTCTCGGCCTGTCACTTCTGGGAAGGGGCAGTTCTGTGGGATGGGGGGGTCAGAGAGGTGAAGGACTTCTGTCTGAGGTCTCCTCGTGCCCATCCGAATGGCCTGAGAGGGCCCCTCCCCCACCACAGCCTCTGGGAGGTGAGCAGGGATCAACAGGACCAGGGCTCCCCACCCGCATCCTCCCCATTGCCCCAGGACAGTCCTGGTTAAGGGTTGACATCCTCGGCTGGCAAATGTATCAGGGAGAGTGTAGGAACTGCCGGTTGTCCCCACATCCTGTCTGTCTCCTCAGGGCTGCCTGGGAAGGGATGTATGGGGGGTGGCGTGGGAGGATGCTTCCTCCCCAGGGGAGCTGGAGGGGTCTCTGACTTCCTGTCTTAGGAAGGTGACCGTGTCCCTCAGGTTTGATCTCTCGCACAGCAGGGAAGTCCCACCTTCCCTCCAACTTGGTGCTGTGGTGCTGGTCTGGCTTTTGTGGGGTCCTGGATGGAGGACTTGTCTGGCCTCGGGGGACTGCAGGGGATGGGGGCAGGCCCAAGTGTCTTGCCCAGCCTATGGTCAGCTGCCTGTGGGGCTGCCTCAGGGACCCCGGCTACAGCGTCACAGAGAAGCCAGCTAGCAGGGCTGTGTGTCCCTGGTCCCTTGCCAGCACTGGCTCGGCAGAGGGATCCCAGCCTGGCCATCCCACGAGGCCAGAATATGAGGCCTTGGCCCCGTCCTGGAAGCTTCTGGTCTAGGGAGGAGATAGGAGGGAGAGGTGCAGGTGGGCCGCTGGGTGACTGCGATGCCCAGTTTGGGGATGTGTGGGGGCTAAGGAGAGGCTGGAGCCAAGGGATCAGGGTGGACAGTCCCCTGTTCGTGATGGGGGATGGAGAGGGCGTACCGCCGCGTGCACTGCCGGGTGGGCCCCGCCTGAGGGTCCGTGACTCAGTAACTGCGGTTCAGAACTGAGGTTCCGTCGGGTCAGAGCTTATGGGCATGAGACCCACCTCCCGTACAACAAGGCTGGCCACCCGGGCAGGGTCCGGCTCTGGCCACGCCAGGCTAGGAGTTGGGGCAGCCGGGCAGGAGGGTCCACGGGGAGAACCCCCCAGCCAGGACTGAGGCAGACTTGACCTACTGTGCGTGCTGCCTGCCTTGGCGGCCAACCCTCGGGGGCCAGTCTAGGACTCAAGCTCCAGCTGCAAGTGGGTGCGGGGACCTGTAGGCCCGTGTGCAGCAATGGAGTGAGCGCCCCGCAGGGGCGGAGGCCACCGAACTCTCCTGAGGTCAGCCCACCAGGGAGGAGGGTCTCGGGGAAAGAAGTTCGTGGAGAGGAAGGGAAAGGACATGGTCTGGAACCATGTGGGTGGAGGGGCCCAGAATGAGGAGCTTGGGCCCCACTGGGAGGCTTCGAGCTGGGCCGCATGGATCTCTGCTTTGGAAGCAGGCCAGGGCACTGAGGGGGTGGGCTGGGTGCTCAGACATGGTGGCGATACATCACTGGGGTCTGGGGTGAGAGTGGGGTGCTCCAAAGCCTGAGGGACAAGGTCCCTTGCAGCTAGGCCCAGGTTCCTGGAGGAACAGCCTTGGGCCCGTGTCCCTCAGGCTCGCAGGGTGGGAGGAGGGCCACCTCTGGTTCTGTAGGAGATGGGGGCCTCAGACCCCAGCCCGGGCTCTCCAGGACCCCGACCTCACCCTGGCGAGGACAGGGCCTGAGCTCAGCTGACCCTCCTTTCCCCATCTGACTCTGACCCCACTTTGTTCCCAGGGGCCCCAAAGGCCCCAGTGCGAAGTCTGGTGGCCACTAATCTGTGGCGGTCACCCCAAGACCTGATATCGGGTCTCATCTTGTCCCCAGCATGCCTCACCCCCTGCAAGGCCCAGAGCAGCTAAGGGGGGACCGTGTCCTCTGAGGCCCACCTCCTGGGGTGCACCCTCTCCTCATCCCGGCCGGGGTCTGAAGGGCAGCTGCTCCCGTCGGCACACCTGGGCCCCAGCCCTGCTAGGACCTGCCTCCCTCAGTTTCTCCCCAGAACCTGCAGGGTCTTCCTGGCTCTGCTGGCCAGGCCCCTCCCCAGCCCCCCGCCCCTAGGCACGCCCCTCCCCAGCCTTGACCCGGGAGCCACATTCCTGGCATAGCTGAGGGCAGGTATGTGTCCCTCCCTCTGCGCCACCTTTGGGTGAGGGAGGCCGGCTGCCCTTCTGGAAGCAGACATCCCCCCTTTGTCAGGGATGTGGCCTGGCCGCCCACACTCTGAGCCTGCCCAGGCTGCCGGCCAGCAGGCATGTCGTCCAGCCCTCAGCCACCTTGTCCTGGTCGTCTGGACACGGCCCCCTCACTGCCCCCATACTCCCCGCTCCACCGCATGGAGGCAAGTCCTGGGCCTCCCCTGCCTCACCCAGGAGGACACAGGCCTAGGTGGGCCGGCCGGCCTGGGGCCCTCCCCTCCCAGTAGGAACCGGAGCAGAGAAAGGAAGTGTTGTTTGCCCCCGCCAGGCCTGGCACGGGGACAGGGTCCTGGCAGAGGGACAGGGTCGGAGTGAGTCTGGCGCTGGCCCAGCCCGGCCCTGCCCAACCCCGAAGCCCGGGTCCTGTCTGGCTAGCCGATGTCAGCTCCCCTGGCCAGGCCTGCAGTCCAGGGCCTCCAGGAGGGCCTTGCTAGGGCGCAGGCTGCAGGGATGTGGGCCCTGCGGGGGGTTGAACCACTCTCCACCCTGCGGAGGCAGGGAGATGCCCAGGGGAGTTTTCCGGGCTGCCTCCCTCGGGGCTGGGCATTTAGCCTCTGTACCCTCACGATTCCGTGGCCTGTCCCACCCCCTCCACATTCCTCCCTGCTGACGTGGGAAGTGGCTTCTTCCTGTTCACGTTTTCCTCTCCTGCCCCGTCTGGACTGTAGGTTCTCACCCCGCACCTCCCCCCGCCCCGCAGACCCCACCCACCCCCCTGTCTGGCCCCTCCCCCAAGCCGGGCCTAGAGGAGGCAGGTCCAGGCCGGCGGCTGCCCGCCCGCCCGCCAGCCTCGCTCCTGCCCCAGGGCCGCTGGGGGCGGTGTCTGCCCAGGTGGGGCGTGCTCTCTCACCTGAGGTGCCTGGTGGGAAGTCAGTGCGCAGGACTCGGCTTGTGCGGGCCAGGACTCCACCTGCGTTCCTGCACTGGCCGCCGCGTGTGTTCACGGGACGGCAGGGGTTGGGATCTCCTGGCTTCCCTTCGGGCTGCGCTGGTGGAAACGGCGCTTGGCTTTTTCCAAACACCACCCCACCCCTCGCTCTCCACCCGGAAGGGAGCCCGGCCTCCATTCTCTCCACAGGCTGGAATGGGGAAAACATTGGTTTTGAAACCACCCGGCCCTCTCCCTCCGTCTGTAGCTCAGGGTGCCAGACAGAGCACTCTGGTGGGGCCTACCTGTGCCCTCTCGGCCTCTGTGGGTGCCGGGACTACACTGCACAGGTGAGGAAGCCGCAGGTCACCTGGCCAAGGCTAGTTGTCCTCGGTCTGGGGCTACAGGCCCCGCCCCCTGACCGACCTAGGGGCAGGAAGAGGCAGGGACTGCCCCAGGGAGGGTTCTGGGGGCGGCTGGCACAGACCGAGCGTGGGTCTAGACAGAGTCATCCCACCACCCCTCGCAGTCAGCCATCTCGGTGTCTGCTTGGTTTCCTTCCTGCAGGGTCAGGCCCCCCGTCCCTGCAGGGGGTGGCAGACAGCTGCAGAAACAATCTCTGTGCTCCCCAGCCTTTGTCCACCTGTGGGGCCCAGGCCAGCTGCCGCCCCTGCCCCCTGCCAAAGTTCAGCCCTTGCCCCGAGAGGCCTGGGTGGAGGGGGATGGACTTCCTTCCTGCCCGGCACTCCTGGCCCTGGCACCCCCACCCCATTGGGACCCAGGAGCCCTGGCTCCCCACACCCACATGGGCCACTGGGGCCAGGCCTGCAGGCACAGTGGCGCCTGGCCCCCCAGAGTCCCAAGAGGTGCGGGCCTCTCACACAGAGACAGGACACAGCACCCCAGTGACAATTACTGGATGACAGTGACACAGCTCAGCTGGGAAGGGGGCTATGCCCCCCTGCAGGTCTTCACTGGGACGCAGAAGGGGCCATGTTGGAGCCCAGGCTGTGGCTGGGATCTTGGCCTGTGGTGGGGGTGGGGTGGGAGCGCCCCTCCAGGGGCCTCTCCCCCCTCCAGCAGATCCTGAGAACTTCCTCTGAGGAAGGCCCCCTGCCAGGGGCTGCTGACAGCTGGACCTGGGAAAGGGAAGAGGCCCCTCCTAGCCAGGCCCCCCGCTGCCCCCCATGGAGAGAGGCTGGGAGAGGAGCTCTGTCGGGTCCAGCTGTGTGGCCCGCATGTGTGCGTCTGCTTGCGTGCACATGCACCCTCGGCCTCGGATGCTGCAGTCTGTGCACAGGAGAGTTCTGGTGGGAGCCCCAGCAGGTGGCCTGTGGCTCTGCCACACTGTCTCCCCGGCTCCATCGAGGGCCAGGGCCCTGCTAGTGCCTGGCAGCAGGCTGGTAAGGGGTGGCCTGTGAGTGTGTGCCAGGGCCTTGGGGACAGGCCTCCAGCTTCTGTCCTCTGTGGGTCCCAACCCAGGCTCTGCTGGCTGCAGGCGGTCCCGTCTCCTGCCTGCTGCCCCCGTGTCCAGTCCTGCCCCGGGCCTGGCAGAGGGCTGGAGACCAGGGGCTGTGGTGAGGACCTGAGAGAGCCCTGGGAGCCACTTGGGTTCACAGTCGCCCTGTGGCCTGCTGGACCCTGAGTCTGGCCCAAGGCTCTGGGGGAGTCTGTCGCTGGACTGAGTGGGCACGAGCCGTTCCAGCTGCTCCCCCAGCAGCCCCCTTTGTCACCCCATGCTGGGCCCTGGTGTGGCTGTGGTAGCACCCACCCCTCTGCCCACAGGTGGGAGGCCCCAGTGCACACCTGGGTCCAACTGTGGCCCTCCCTGACCCCCGTGGGGTGGGGGTGTGGGCCCACTCCTCTTCCTGGAGAGGCAGGGATGAGGCTCAGCATGTCCTTCATTAATTCATTTATTGATTCCTTCCTCATCCACACCCCCATCTACCACCCTCAGCAGATCCTCCAAAGGCCACTGGGAGGGGCTGCTGCCGCTGCCACCGGCCAGCTGCACTGGCCCCTGCTGCTTTCTGGGTGTGCCTCCCAAGGAGGCCAGGCGTGTGCTGCGCCTGTAGGGGTGAAGGCGTGGAGGGGGGGCAGGGCCTTCTGGGCAGAAAGACAGCGGGGATGAGGTGAGCAGCAGGTGGTCCTGTAGCTTGGATGACAGGTGACGGGTGGGAGAAAGCTGCTGTGTGCACAGCGCAGGGCAGAGGGCTGGGGACCCACGGCCTGCTGCCGCTGTCGCCCCTGGATGGGAGCGGAGCCAGTTCTCCGTCTGAGCTGCAGCCCTCTGCCTGACAGGTGGCACTAGAACTCTCCTGTCTGCACCCTGGCAGCCACCAGAGTCTCCCTGTCCTGCGTCTGTCTGTCTTTTTATCTCTCCAGCTCCCTCCTCTCTGGGTCTCTGTCTTTCTGCCTCCTTATTCCCTGTGTCCGTCTGCCACATCTCTTCACCCTAACACCCAGCCAGCTGCTGCCTTGAGGAAGCACTCCCCACTCTGAGACCTGGGCTCTGGGCTGTGTGTCCCCCATTGCCTCTTGTGGTGCCCAGCTCAGCCCAGCCGGGTCCTCGGCCGGAACACAGGGCCTCCCGACTCACCACTGACTCACTGACCACACCTGGGCACCTCCCAGGCTGCCCTGGCTTTCTCTTTCCTCCTGGAGAGAAGGGACAGAGGCAGGGATCAGTCCCACCTCATCCCTGCCTTTTCTCCAGGTGCCTACTCTCCCCCTCCTCTGTTCCACAGGCGCCCCCTCGTGGCTGAGACCCGGGTCCTGGCTGGGTCCAGGCTCCCTCCCCCAGGCTCCCCAGAGGACTTGCCCACAAGCTCCTTGCTTTCACCCAGGGTCCTTGCCACACTGGCTCTGCCTGGCCTCCTGCAGCCTCCTGTTGTCATCTGGGCCTCCGCAGTTGCTTGTCTGAGGGCCCTTCCTGCAGACCTGTGCTAACCCCTGTCCCCACCATTGAAGTCTCGCAGACAGCACCCCGCAGACCCTCCCATCTAGTGCGCCCCCTGCCACTGGCAACCTCCCCAGTGCAGAAAGCTTATCTGACTCCGGACACACCTCCCGCACTTAGCCCGCACTTAGCCCTTCAGGGGCGGGACTCGGAGGGCTAGGTGGGGAGGGAGGAAGGGAGGGAGGGGCCCTGGGCAAAGACGAGGCAGGAGCTCCAATGAGTAAGGACTGCGGTGAGGGAGGGGTGCCCAGGCCGCTGGTTCAGCAGCTGCTTTCAGAGCCCCCAGCCTTAGGAACTCTGAGCTCCGCATAGCCTTCCCGAAACTCATTTATCCCGCCGCCCTACGGTGCGGGCTTACTGTGGCAGGAGCGGGAGCGTGCAGTCAAGGGGGGGCGTCTCCTGGCCTCACCTGAGGCTGTGATCTGGAGCCTGGGCCTGACGCCATCTCCTTCCCAGAGGCTGGCCTGGGTCCAGCGGCGACGTCCTGCTGTGAGACGCCAATTGTCTGCTGAGGCTGGGGGAGGGGACTGCCGTGCCTGAGACCAGACGCGAGGAGAGGGTGGGGGAGGGGCTGCCCTGCTCGTCCCGTTCCCCTCCCACACCTGTGACAGGTGCTCGCTCTGTTAGAGGTTCCTGCGCTGAAGCGGCAAGCAGGCTGTCCGCAGGGCCGCTGTGCCCCGCCCCCACCCCATCCTATAGGAAGGGGCTGGGCCCCAGCCCCTCGGGATGGAGCCAGGGGCCATCTGCATGAGAAAGGGGCCAGCAGGTGGCCAGTGGGCGGGACTCCGGCCGGCCCCCACATTCCTTCCCGTGGCTGGAGAACTGGAGGTTCCCGAGCAGAGCCCGCGTGAGCCCAGGGCACACGATTGTGCGGAGGAGGAGGGAGCCGTGACGCACGAAGGCGAATGTGTCTGTGTCGGTGACGCCGCTGTGCACGCGTGCCGGTGACACCAGTGCCCGTGCGACACCTGGAACCCCGAGAGTGTGCCCGTGTGGAGTTGCACGTTGCTGAGTGTGAGCCCAGAGGGCCCTCCGTTCCTTCCTGGGGCATGAGCCTGCCCGGGCTGCTCAGGGCTGAACGATTTTGAGTCTGAAGATCCCAAAATAGCTCTGGTAGCCTGCGTTCCCCTCCCCCAGCTGGGTCTGGGGCCTCAATGGCCCTTTGTGTCTGAAGGCTGCCAGCTCCTGTGGGGGGCTCGGGCTGGGGCTGGGAGGGACCAGGCTGCCTGCCGGTTCCCTTTCCCTCAGGCCAGCCCTGTGGGCCCTGAGCCCCACCCGGGGCTGGCCGCCTGGCCAGTTCACGGGGGCCAGGTCCCAGGGGCTCTGCTGGGAGGGGGGCTCCCCTGCTAGCCCCACCCTAGGCTCCCACACCCTGGCCCCTTCCCCTCCCTCTCCACAGAGCCTCCCGATGTCCCCAACTGCAGTGGTGGCCGCAGACAGGTTCCTGTGCGTGTGTGCCCGGTGGGCTCTGGGCACCACCTGCGGTTTGACCCTGGTGCTGTCTGAGGGGTCTCCTCTGAGCCGAGGGTGTGGACCCAGCCCTGGCGGGGGGGGCTGCAGCCAGAAGTAGATGGGAGAGCGTGTGACCACCTGGGCTCTGGGCCAAACTGAGATGAAGAGTCAGACCCTGCCCTGGGTGATCCCAGTCCAGGGTGGTGCCCAGGGAGCCACCGGCACTATCAGTGACGTGTGGGCCGTGCCCAGGTCCTGAGCTGTGAGCGGGGCTGGGAGGTCCTGAGGACAGCGAGGCGGCCAAGGGTCAGGCCTCCAGGAGGCCTGATGGATTGTGGCTCTGGGCCCATCTCGGCGTGGGGTGTGGGAACCACTTTGTTTATTGGCTTTTCCTGCAAGGCTTTATTGGAACCTCAGTTTCCAGGGCTCTGAAAGTTCTGAGGCCCTCTGCTGTGAGTGTGACAGGGGACCCTGACGGAGGGCTGACCCCATGTGGGATGTGGCACTGGTGTGCCTGCCGAGGAACCGGAAGGAGTTGAGAGAAATGTCTCATTTCTCTCAACTGGGCGCTGGGCAGACTGGGCGCTGGGTCGCAGGGGGCTGCCTGGCCCAGGAAGGCTGGGGATGTGTGCGGAGGAGCCCGCCTGACCAGGAGGTGGTGACCGGGGCGGGACTCCAGGGCCCATTCGTGAGGCAGCTGGACACCTGGGAGGGTGGAACAACTTGGCGGGGTCCAGCCAGAGGTACAGAGATGGCCGTTGGTGCCCTGTGGTGCGGTGGTCACAGAGGGCAGAGTTGGGATGATGCCAGGAAGGGTCTGTTCCTGGGCACAGGGCACTCCAGGGAGCTGGGTGTGGTCAGTGCTCCCTCCCAAGATGGACTGGGATGGGGTTGGAGAGTGACTTGGGTGGCACTGGTGGCCATGGCAACAACAGTGTGGCTGGAAGGAGACCTGCAGGCACCAAATGCAGATGCCCTGCCTAAGGCCTGCGTGCAGAGTCTGAATGCGTGAGTGTAGCTTCGAGTGTGATAGGGTGGCTGTGACTGAGTGTGTGGGGGGGGGAGGGCAGCCAGGATGCAGTTACGTCTTCGACTGGGGTGGTCAGTAGCCATTGGAGAGAACCCACCCAGAGGGATACTGACATGGGGTGGGGTGTGGCCTGATCCCAAGAACAAGAGGGACCCTTCTACTTTGCTGATGTAAGAAACTTCCAGACCTGTAGGGAATTTTTATGAGTTTATTTGAGCCAAGCTGACGACAATTGCTGGGAGGCAAAATCTCACGGGATTGAGGACACACTGCAGAGAAGGGCATCTTTGCAGCTCGGTTTATGCATCAGAATCGAATTGGAGGAGGAGATGGGAGGAGGGGTCAGGGGGTGGGAGAAAGCAGAGCGGGCACCTCTGGGACTGGGCAAAGGGTGGAGGGAGAGCCACAGGCCTCTGGGGCCTTGCACCAGGGTGAGTCCTCCGGGGTCTGGAAAGGACTTTACTCGGACGTTTCAAAGGTCTGTTGTCACCTTAGATGCCGAGAGGCCACAGACA
Source organism: Trachops cirrhosus (assembly GCA_028533065.1). Taxonomy (NCBI): domain Eukaryota; kingdom Metazoa; phylum Chordata; class Mammalia; order Chiroptera; family Phyllostomidae; genus Trachops; species Trachops cirrhosus. The sequence goes on from CM052542.1 coordinate 142,844, forward strand.
GGCTCCCTTCCGGTCCAGCGCTGCCCTTTGTCGAGTACACATTGACCTTTGTCAAGGAAGCTGCAGGCCTCTCCGTGAGCTTGGCAGGTTTAGGGGTTTAGTATGTGGCCCCTTTTTTCTTCTGCCCACACCTTCCTCTTCGTCCCCTGAAAGGGCTGGCAGACTCTAGGAGGGGCAGGTGGTTGTCTTTGGGGGCACGCGGCTGTGACCAGGTCTAGGACGCAAGGGGCCAGTCTCAGGGGGGGTGGCCGCTGGTGCTTAGGGGCTGTCCTGAAACTGCGAGAAGTGGAGGGACGGGCGTGCGAGGGAGTGAACTTGGCCGTGGAAAGGGTCGCCTTTGAGGTCCTGGCGCAGGGGGTGAGCTGGGACTGGTGTGGACGTCCCACCTCCTGTACGGGCAGAGAGCTGAGGACCTGACATTCGGGCAGGGGCTGGGAAAGGCCATCCTCAGGGGCGGATGTGGAGACTCGACTGCAGCCCCGCCGTGACGTCATGGCCCCGAAGTTCCCCGAGCGGCCTCTGAGGGGCGCCCCAAACTCGCGGGGACACTACGGACAGGCACTCATTTGCGTGTTCCTTCAGCTCGGGGAAGGGGGGGCGCGCGCGGGTGGTTTGAAGTTTTGCTGTCCGTTCCTCGGGAGAGGTGGGCGCACTGAGTCACTTTCACCCTCCGGACTGGACTCCGCGCGCTTTCCTCCATGTCTGTACCTGCGGACCTGCCCCTCCCCCACCGCGCTACAGGGCGGGCCGCACACAGGGACGCGCAGACAGCAGCCTGGAACAGGGTCCCCCTTGGGGACCGGGACGCAGACCTCAGACGGTGCGCCCAGCCCAGCCGGGTGGGAGCAGGGGGGGACCCGCCCCTGACCCCGCCCCCTCACCCACCCCGCTCCCCAGCACCTGCCTCCTCCTTTCCACTCAGCCGCCCCTGCTCCCACCTCTGCCCCCGCCCCACCCCGTCCCCCTTTCCAGCCCCAGCACCCCGCCATCTCCTCTGCCTCCTGCCCGCGCCCCAGCCCCTGTTCCGCAGCCCCGCTGCTGCCGCGCCTGCCCCCGCGGTCCCCTTTGTGCCGCCGCCTGCCGTGGTCCCATCCTCATCCTCCCGATCTCTTTGCACTGCAAACCACGGCTCCCCGCCGGGGTCCCTGGAGGCGGCTCCCTTTGTCTCAACTCTCCGCCTTCCCTCAGCGGCGATCTTGGCCCCTCACTCACCGCCTCACCAGCAACGCGGGCACGGGGAGCCTGGTGTCCGGAGGTGGGAGCTGGGCTCGGCGTGAGCAACGGCTCTTTATTCTCGGCCTTGCTGACGCGCGGGCTCCTCCCGCTCGCTGCCATCGCTGCCCCGCCTCTACCGGGCCTGGAGCTGCCAAGGGTCCCCATCTACGTCCGGCCGGCGCACACCTCCCCACCAGGGGCGCCTTGCCACGGAGGAGCCGCCCACTGTCAGCCCCCTCCGACTGGACCAGCCTCTCCAGGGTGGCCAGCCAGCCCAGGACTGGGGCTTCGGGGGCTCCAAGGACTCCAGGAAGACAGCTGTCAAGCTGCTGGCGACCTCAGCCTGCCTGGACAGCTTGTGGACAGCAGGGGTGGCCGCTGGCTCCCCATTCCTCCTGCGCCTTGCTCTGAGCCCAGATGTAGGATTTCTGCTCCCGGAGAATTCTGCACACCTCCCATCATGAGCCTGGAGGGTGTGGAGGGGGCCTGGCAACCCCCGGCTGTGACTGGAGCTGAACTTTGAGGACACAGCTGCTGCCAGCTGTCACAGGGTTTCCAGAATGGGGGGAGTAGCCTTGAGACGGCCTGAGGGCACCCCGTGAGGACCTCCGCACCCCAAGAGTGGAGGCTGAGTGGAGGCCATGCCCCCACTGCCGCTGGAGCGGGACCCCCGGCAGCAGCGCGGGGCCTCCCTGCTGGTGCGCTGCGTCATGGTCCCCTGCAACGTGTGCCTGCTGCTGCTGGCCACCGCCACGCTCGGCTTCGCGGTGCTGCTCTTCCTCAACAACTGTACGTGGCTGCGGGCGTGGCCACCTGGGCCCGGCCCCAGTGGCCCTGCCTCTGCCTGCTGAGCTCCCCAGCCTTGGCCCCCAGGGACTGGGAGACAGGCGGGGTCACAGAGAGGCCACTGGCTGGGGTGCAGCTCAGAAGGGCCACCTGCACATTCTGAGGACAGGATGGGCCTTTCTGTGGGTTCCTGGGCGCTCTCTCGGGGCTGGCCGTCACCCCGAGCTGCAGAAACAACCTTCTTTGGGAGCTAAGGAGGAAGGGGCAGCTAGCTGTGGCCAGGCCCGGGCTGGGCTGACCTAGGGAGCAGGTGGCTGGCTGCCCAAAGGCCTGCAGCCTGGCCCCCTGTGACCAGAGTCAGGCTGATCGTACAGCGGGAGGGCCAGAGGCGAGCGAGGGCCTCTGCCTTTGTCTACCCCCAGGCCTCGGGGTGGGGCCAGGGAAGGGATGTGGGCAGGCAGGTGCGACCCCTCCAGTCTGGGCGAAGGGACGGCTGTGGAAGGGCCTAACTCGGAGACCTGTTTCTTCCCAGACAAACCCGGGACCCACTTCGCACCGGTGCCCCCAACACCTCCGGACGGTGAGTGGAAGCATCGGTTGGTGACAGGTTGAGTTTGGGGATCTGTTCCTGGAGGGGCAGTGGCACTTTTGGGGGTCAGAGGCTATTCTTCGGGGGGGGGTCTGGAGCAGGAACGAGGCTGGGTGGGGGTCTGGAGTCCCTGGGCCTGGCGGTGTCTCAATGCTGGCCATTACACACTGCGTAGCTCGGACACCTCGCAGAGTGAGTCCCGAGCCCGCAGCTTGTGAGACTGGCCGACGAGTGCAGAGGGTGGGGGGCTGGGTTGGGCTGGGGCCTCAGCAGGACCAAGCCAGCTGTCTGAGGAGGTGCTGGAGGGCCTGTCCCCAGGACTGAGCAGGCTGGGAGCCTGCAGGTGGGATGTGGGGGGAGAGAAAGCTGCTAGTAGGCAGGGGGCACCTGGGGACCATTTGCAGGAAGGGGGGCTCCCAGGTTGCCCGGGTTCACGGAAGTCACATACAGGGGCCGGCCATCTGTACATGGGAGGAGGCAGGGCTGGTCTGGGCTGGGGCAGGGGCCTGGGACTGTCCCCTGGAGACTGGGCCAGAGGTCGAGGGCCACCAGGATTCAAAGACGGGGCTGGGGGGGGCGGACACCCTCCCCTCTCCTTGTGTCTTCAACTTCTCTCCTGAAGGCGGAAGGAAGGACTGGAGTGTCTCCTGCCCTTGCACACACTGGCCCCACACCTGCACTCGAGCCCATTGCACACTCGGGGATAGCCGCACACCACAGCCATCATCACCCCTTCCAGGCACACATGCCACACATCTGTGACCGCGGGCAGGGCTCGGGGTGCCAGAGACCTGGAGGGGAGCGCAGCACACCTGCTGCAGTAGGTGCTGACCGCAGGCTGCGGGCGCCTCAGCATCGCACGGTGGAGGGGCCGGAGTGACCGGAGGGGCTCCTGCAGGAGGCTGGGCTGGGCAGGCTCACGGAGCCCAGAGGGGACCCGCCCAGCACACACACCTCGGTGTGTGCTCGCTCCCCAGCAACACAGCGGGCTGTGCCTGCAGGCGGGAGTGTGCCCATGTGACGTCACACCTGTGGTCTCTGTGCTTGTGCGTCTTTTACATCCAATCGAGAAACCAGCCCTGAGACTTCGAGATCCCTAGTCCCTGGGGGTGTGGGTGCATAAATGGGCAGTCATGGGGGTGCACGGGAGCACCCCTTGCCCGGCTGAGCGTGGCCTGGAGAGGGGACGAGTCCTTTATGCCCCAAACCTCAGCTTCGCCCAGATCGAGTCACCAAATGCCACAGCTGCCCTGGGAGCTGGGAGAGGAGACTGCCCCTCAGAAGCTGTCATTCTGGGGGTCAGTGGAGAGACTGGGACCTGGGTGTCAGTGCTGGGGCCTAAGCTTGATGGCACCCTGGCCCCTCCTCTGCCCTCAGCTAGGTCCAAGGCACCTGTGGGCGGCTTCTGGTCTCCGGCCCTTCCGCCTGTCCTCTGTGTGCCCGCCCCAGGCCCTAGCTCTGCACATCTGCTCCCTCCCCAGTGTCTGAGGGACAAAGCAGACCCCTGGGCTGTGGAGGAAGGTGCGGTCTTGGCGGGTGAGGAGCATGCTGGTCACCCAGAAGTAGGTGTCCTTGGCAAGGGTCTGGCTGCACCCAGGTGACCAGAGGGAGACAGAGGCCTGAGCCCAAGGAAACAGACACAGCAGCTGGCCGGGAGCCCAGGCACAGTGAGGCGACCAGGTCCTTGGCCATAGAGTTGGGGCCCTGGGAGAGACCCCCCTGGTCTGCAGGTCCAGCTGAGGCCAAAGAGAACAGCCAGCTGGACATCAGCAAGTGCCAGTGGTTTTGGCTGGGGGTGCGAGTGGCCTTGGGTGAGAGAGACGTACTGGGGGCGCCAAGGAGGCTGGGAAGTGTGAAGAGGGGCCACAGGTGGGCCCTATCAGAGCGGGGAGGCCCCAGTAGTGACCGTAGTCGTCCCGGTCGCTGGTGGTCCCCACAGTGCAGTGCCCCGGGAGCCCTGTAAGACTTTGCTGCCCCAAGGCAGGTCCCACAGCCCAGGTGTCCTCGGGTGCCCCTTTCCCTGGAGGAGATACTGAGGCGTGGCAGGTGGATGCAGAGCTGGGGAGAACTGGGCTCCAGGGTCTAATGAGGGACTTGAGGGGGTGGGGTAGACAAGGTCGAGGCGGCAGGGAGGAGGCATAGGTGGGTTGTAGGGGCTTCCGGCTGGGTGTCCACACCGGCCTCAGCTCTGGCTCAGGCAGCCTGTGTGGGATGGGGGTGGGGACGCCCAAGCAGACAGCAGGAGCCTGGGGTGGCCCGTTGCCATAGCAACATCGAGCTCCAGCTCCTGAGCTCATTGGAATGGAGGGTGCTTCCTCCCACCCAACTTCCTGCGTCTGGTGGGAGGTGATGGGGGGCGCCTCCCGGGTCCCCATAACTTATTAATGCTAATCAGACCCAACTGCACATGCATTAGTTCCTGACAGCTGCGGCCTGTAATGCCCACCCCCACCCCGGCCTGTGGGTGTGCAGTCCTCTGCTGGGGTCCTAAGGAGCCAGCCTGCCTGCCCCCTGCACGCTGGGCACAGGCAGCTCCCCACAACAAAGTCAAGAGCACCCCTGTGCTGGTCTCTCTGAGTGTGAGGAGGGAGGGTGTGGCTGAGGTGGTGGGCTCAGGACGACAGGTGGGGAGGACAGGCACATGGGTACCTGGGCAGAGAAGCCCACAAGGCTGGGGAGGCCTGGGGAGCAGGAGACCAGGAGGGCTAGCCACACAGAGGGAGGGCCTGGGGGAGGGTTGGTGCAGGCAGGGCCCACATGGGGACAAGTCTGAGGGGCGCGAGAGTGAGGTGTGGGAAGAGGGGGCCAGGGCAGCGGGGTTCCTGGCCTGAGCCAGTGGTGGAGCGTGTGACCTCAGGTGTCCCGGAAGGGTGGGGAGAGCTAGTCCACGGGGAGGCGGGTGGGTACTACAGGGTTCGGGCTGTGAGTGTTTGGTTGGTCACCTGTCAGGGGATGGGGAGGCCCCCCCAAGCAGTGTGAGGGGGTCAATACCTACAGCTGAGCTGGCAGGGGGATTTGCTGTCCACCAAGGGAGGCAGGAGGCGTCCCCTCTGCAGTAGAACGGGGTGCAGGCAGAGAGGGTTCCCCAGGAGGGAAGGCACAGGAAAGGCCAGGACTGGGGGAGCCCTGTATTGGGCCGGGTTTGATAGGGGAGGGCCTGGCCCTGTGACTGTGCCCACAAGCGTGTGTATGTGGGCGTGATGGGCACACACCTGTGCCTGTGTGGGCACGCATGCATGTGTGAATGTGTCCGTGGGGTTTAATGAGTGAATGGTGCAGCCTGTGTGCGCAGATGGCCGCGGGGTGAGGGGCTGGCAGGGGCGACTCTGACCCTCCCCCGTCCCACACCAGCCTGCCGGGGGATGCTGTGTGGCTTTGGCGCCGTGTGTGAGCCCAGTGTGGAGGATCCCGGCCGAGCCTCCTGCGTGTGCAAGAAGCGGCCCTGTCCCGGGGTGGTGGCGCCCGTGTGCGGCTCTGACGCCTCCACCTACAGCAACGAGTGCGAGCTGCAGCGGGCGCAGTGCAGCCAGCAGCGGCGTATCCGCCTGGTCTCCCATGGGCCCTGCGGTGAGTGCAGCCGGCACGGTGCGCGGGGGCGCCGGTGCCTGGGGGGCGGCCAGCGTGACCCCACCCCGCCCCACCCACAGGGCCCCGCGACCCCTGCTCCAACGTGACCTGCAGCTTCGGCAGCACCTGCGCGCGCTCTGCCGACGGACAGACAGCCACGTGCCTGTGCCCTGCCTCCTGTGTGGGGGCTCCTGGGGGTCCCGTGTGCGGCAGCGACGGCACCGACTATCTCAGCGAGTGCCAGCTCCTGCGCCAGGCCTGTGCCCGGCAGGAGAGCATCTTCAAGAAGTTCGACGGCCCTTGCGGTGAGCTACGCCGGCACGTTGTGTGACGTCCGTGCGTGCGCCTGCGCACACGCCCTGACCTCCGCCCTCCCGCCCCAGACCCCTGCGAGGGTGCCCTCAGCGACCCGAGCCGCATCTGCCGTGTGAACCCTCGAACCCGGCGGCCCGAGATACTGCTCCGGCCAGAGAGCTGCCCGCCCCGGCAGGCGCCTGTGTGTGGGGACGACGGAGTCACCTATGACAGCGAGTGCGTCATGGGCCGCACAGGGGCCGCCCGCGGCATCCTCCTGCAGAAAGTGCGCTCCGGACGGTGCCAGCCTCGAGGTGGGCGGCTCCCCGGGGAGGGCCGCGGTGCCGGAGCTCTCCGTCCCCAGCTCGCCACCCCGCGGGCCCTTGGATCCCCTGCATGTCCCACAGTGGAGGCTGGTGTGGCTCTCTGGCCTCTGACCTCCTTGTCTTCTCCCCCCACCCCCAGACCAGTGCCCAGACACCTGCAGGTTCAACGCCATGTGTCTGGTCCGCCGAGGCCGGCCCCGCTGCTCCTGTGACCGCATCGTCTGCGATGGGGTCTACAGACCCGTGTGCGCCCACGACGGGCACACGTACGACAACGACTGCCGGCGCCAGCAGGCCGAGTGCCGGCAGCAGCGCGCCATCCCCCCCAAGCACCAGGGCCCCTGTGGTGAGCACTGTGGGGGGGCCGCGCCGGTCCCTGCCGCCACCATCACACGCCATCTCCATCCCGAGTCACACTCCCCTGGGGTCGTGGGCGCCGGCGGGTCCCTGGGGGCGCCTGGCAGGGCTCTTGCCTGTCGGGCTCCGGGCGGAGGGATCCATCAGCAGGGTAGCACCTGGGGTCAGGGAGGCAGCGGTGGGGCCTGTGCCGCGCCCGCAGCCTCCTGGGTCCCTCAGGGCTCTGGGGGCAACAGAGGTGGGGGCTGCTGTGCCCCGCTCACCCCCAGCCGTGTCCCTCGGCGTCTCTGCGGTCTCTCTGCGCCTGTCTCCTCTCCCCGTCCTTCCTTCCCTCTCGGCTGCGCCTCTTGTGTCTTCCAGCCTGACCTACGGGCAGGATGAGGCGCCGCGCCTGCCGCCAGGAGCTCGCAGCCTGAGGTCTGCCCCCAGTGCGGCGGGGGGGTGGCTCGCTGCTGCCTGGCCTTGTGGTCCTCAGAGCAAGTGGACAGACACCTCCTCCCCTGTGTGGCCCTGGGTCTGACTCTCGGTTGCAGACTCTTCCTACCCACAGAGAGAGCCCCCCCCCCACATGCACACGTGTCCCAGGGTGGCTGGGGGTCGATTCAGTGGCGGGGGCAGGCCTGGGCCTCACGCAGCCCACCGCGGGCCTTCGGGGTGCTCCTGAGCACAGCCCATACCGCCGCTGCGCGGGGGGCTGGGGCCGTTGGCTCTGTGTCCCTGTCTGTGTCTGTCATGTGTCTGTCCCTTTCTCTGCTGTGTCCTGTGCCTCTGACCCTTCTCCTGGTCCACTCCTCCTGCGCCACCCCCGCCCCAGGAGAGGGTCTGCTGCGCGGAGCTGGGGGCTTGTGCCTGAGCCTGGGGGAGGCGGCCTGCTGAGAGCCGGGTATCATCCACAGACCAGCCCCGGTCCCCGTGCCTCGGGGTGCAGTGCCTGTTCGGGGCGGCGTGTGCCGTGAAGAACGGGGGGGCCGAGTGCGTGTGCCAGCAGGCGTGTCCAGGCGTCTACGATCCCGTGTGCGGCAGTGACGGCGTCACGTACGGCAGCGCCTGCGAGCTGGAGGCCACGGCCTGCGCCCTCGGGCGGGAGATCCGGGTGGCCCGCAGAGGACCCTGTGGTCAGTGGTGGGCTAGTGGGCCTTGCTGGGGGGAAGGGGCCCCGGGCACCGAGGTGATGGCACCTCCTTCCCAGACCGCTGTGGGCAGTGCCGCTTCGGAGCCCTGTGCGAGGCCGAGACCGGGCGCTGCGTGTGCCCCTCCGGGTGCGTGGCCCTGGCCGAGCCTGTGTGTGGCTCAGATGGACACACGTACGCCAGCGAGTGCGAGCTGCACGTCCACGCCTGCACACACCAGATTAGCCTGCACGTGGCCTCGCCTGGACCCTGCCGTGAGTGGGGGGTGGGCCGGGGGGCTGTGGTCCCTGCGCTTCCCGGCTGGGGCCTGCTGACCGGGCCGGGCTCCCCCTCTGCAGAGACCTGCGGAGACTCGGTGTGTGCCTTCGGGGCGGTGTGCTTGGCGGGGCAGTGTGTGTGTCCCCGGTGTGAGCGCCCCCCACCCGGACCCGTGTGCGGCAGCGACGGCGTCACCTACCGCAGCGCCTGTGAGCTCCGGGAGGCCGCCTGCCGGCAGCAGACCCAGATCGAGGAGGCCCGGGCGGGGCCCTGCGAGCAGGGTAGGCTCGGAGACTGGTGCCGGGTGTGGGGTGCCCACTCTGACCGGCGGCCCTTGAGTGACCGTCCCCCTTCCGCAGCCGAGTGCGGCTCCGGAGGCTCCGGCTCCGGGGAGGACGGCGAGTGCGAGCAGGAGCTGTGCCGGCAGCGCGGCGGCGTCTGGGACGAGGACTCGGAGGACGGGCCATGCGTCTGCGGCTTCCGCTGCCAGGGTGTCCCTCGGAGCCCGGTGAGGCCCCTGCCCGTTCTGTGTCTGCGTGGGGGCGAGGCAGGAGCCCCGGCCGCCCCACTGACGCCACCCCTCCAGGTCTGTGGCTCTGACGGGGTCACCTACGGCTCGGAGTGCGAGCTGAAGAAGGCCCGGTGTGAGTCCCAGCGCGAGCTGCACGTGGTGGCTCCGGGAGCCTGCCGAGGTGCGTGGACACACGTGTTCTTGTGTGTGTTTGCTGTGTTGTGTGTGTGTGTGCTCAAAGCTGTGTGTGCACACAGAGGTGTGGCAGGTGTGTGTGCCTTGTTCATGGGTGTTGTCTGGCAGGAATGTACAAACATGTGTTGGCGCATACTTATGCCTGTGCAGCTGCATGCGTGGAGTGGCGCGTCACTGAGCCAACAAGTGTGCACTGGGCACCTGCCGTGTGCCAGGCTTCAGTGCAGGGAGGCAACAGGGGGTCCGCAAGACCCCTCTGGGCAGTTTCTCGTTCACAGTAAACATTACGGGTGCACAAGGGACATTTCTGCACAGGCATGTGAGCACATGCGGTTGGAGGCGTGTGGGTGAACGTGTGTGCCCGTGTCTTCATGTGCATGTGTGTGTGTGCACACACCAGGTCACAAGGACACACTGACCCAAGCCTGTGTGGCTCTGGTCGCGCAGTGCACCCAGGCCTGCGTGTGCTTGACCTGCAGATGTTCCGTGTGTCCCGGTCCTGCGTGGACGGGCGTTCTCTTGTGTGTGGTGTGGGGTCCTCCCCTGTGGCCTGAGTCCAGCCTGCAGCCCTGACGGCAGTTGGCCTTGGGAGGGTGATGGCGAGGACTGAGGGAGGCTGACGCGGAGTGGCCACGCCCGGGAGGGTGTCCGACACTGTCTGGTGTCTCTCTGCAGGCCCCACTGTGGCCCCGAGGCCACCGGCAATCCCCCTGCACTGCACCCAGACCCCCTTTGGCTGCTGCCAGGATAACGTCACTGCTGCCAGGGGTGTGGGCCTGGCTGGCTGCCCCGGTGAGTGCCTGAGCCCAGCCCCGCCCACAGCCAGGCGGAGCCGTGCCGCTGTGCTGACCCCGTCCTGCCCTGGCCTTGCAGGCGTGTGCCAGTGCAACCCGCACGGCTCCTACGGTGGCACCTGTGACCCAGGCACGGGCCAGTGCTCCTGCCGCCCGGGTGTGGGGGGCCTCAAGTGTGACCGCTGTGAGCCTGGCTACTGGAACTTCCGTGGCATCGTCACCGATGGCCGGAGTGGCTGCACCCGTGAGTGACAGGACCCGCGGCTGGCAGTCAGCCGGATCTCCTGCCTGCCCCTGCTGCTGCCTGGCCTGTGTCCCCTACTCGGGCTCTGGCCTGGCCCACACCGGGCGGGGGCAGGGTTCCGGGGCCAGTGGGGAAACCAGGCACAGGCCTCAGGTGCCCCCTCCTGTCCCGGTCCCCTCAGCTTGCAGCTGTGACCCCCGGGGGGCTGTGCGGGACGACTGTGAGCAGATGACCGGGCTGTGCTCCTGTAAGCCAGGGGTCGCTGGGCCCAAGTGCGGGCAGTGTCCAGGTGGCCGCGCCCTGGGCCCCTCTGGCTGTGAGACAGGTGAGGGCCTGGCCTGTGCTGGGGGGTGGCTATCCTGGCAGCCAGTCTCCTGAGCCAGCAGGGTCTCCTCTCTGCCCCAGACTCCTCGGCACCCAAGACCTGTGCTGAGATGCACTGTGAGTTCGGGGCATCCTGCGTGGAGGAGGCTGGCTCCGCCCACTGCATGTGCCCAACACCCACTTGTCCAGGGGTGAATGCTACCAAGGTGAGGGGTGGGGCATGTGGGGGGTGGCGGGGGTAGGGAAGGGCTCCCCCACAGCATCCTTGTCCTTGTGCCCCAGGTCTGTGGGTCGGATGGAGTCACCTATGGCAACGAGTGTCAGCTCAGGACCATCGCCTGCCGCCAGGGCCTGGACATCTCCATCCAGAGCCTCGGCCCCTGCCAGGGTGAGGCCCGACCCGCTGCCCCAGACGTGACCAGGAAGGCCTGGCCTCGCCCTGACTCGGTCGCCCACCACACTCTCCTCTCCCCGCAGAGGCTGTCGCTCCTGGCGCCCGCCCGACACCCCCATCTGCGGCCACCTCAGGGCACCGCCTGAGTGAGGTGCCCCCACCCAGTGCCCGTGCTCCGGCTGCCAGCAGCACCCCGCACAGCTGGCCCACCCTTCGACCCTCGCCGCAACCTCAGACCACTGCCAGCGTCCCTCGGACCACCTGGAGGCCTGCACTGACCGTGCCCCCCACAGCACCCCCCGTGGCAGCTGGCCTCGCCACGTCTGCCTTCAGCGAGTCTGGCAGCGCTGACGGGAGCGGCGACGAGGAGCTGAGTGGGGACCTGGAGGCCAGTGGGGCTGGCTCAGGGGGTGAGCATGGGCTCAGGATGTGGGGGTCAGGGCCCAGGAAGGCTTGGCCTGCTGCTGGGCTCAGACTGCGCCTCCCCAGGACTTGAGCCCCCCGGGGGTGACAGCGCCATGACCCCAGGGCCACCCATCGAGAAGGCTTCGTGCTACAACTCACCTTTGGGCTGCTGCTCGGATGGCAAGACGCCCTCGCTAGACGCAGAGGGCTCCAACTGTCCTGGTGAGTGGGTGGCCAGGGCTGGGGTGCAGCGTGAGGACTGGCCTGGACCCCGCCAGGGATGACGTCTCTCCTCCCAGGAAGCAAGCCTGCCCTGTAGGTGGGCACCCAGGGCATATGGTGCTCGGATCTCAGTACGCGTGTGCGTGGTCTTGGGATTCAGCGCGTGCGTGCACACACACGCGTACACACACACACACACACACACACACACACACACGAGAGGTCTGGGCCCCCGAACACGTGGGTGCCTCGGGCCCTGTGGCTAACCTGTCTTTCCTGTTGCAAGCTGGCCCGGGGCATTGCCCCAAGGAGTCTGCCTGGTAACTGAGGCCAGCCCTGCCCCTGGCTCCCCACTAACCTCATGGCCATCTGACTAACCGCCACCTGCCCTGCACCTGTGGGGCTTGCTGCCAGGGCTGCACCCATGGCTGGCCCAGAGGCCGGGTCAGGGCCAGGCAGGACCTCACTGCCCCCTCCCCCACAGCCACCAAGGCGTTCCAGGGTGTGCTGGAGCTCGAGGGGGTCGACGGGCAGGAGCTGTTCTACACCCCCGAGATGGCCGACCCCAAGTCGGAGCTGTTTGGAGAGACGGCCAGGAGCATCGAGAGCGCAGTGAGTGCGGGGCCCGCGGGGCTGGGCTGCAGCCCGTCTCCCTCCCAGGGCCGACCCAGGGCAGCGCTGGGTGGGAGGGCCTGGCTGCCCGGTCGGGGCAGCCCCCAGAGCCCTCCCCCACTCCTCCCCCACAGCTGGATGACCTTTTCCGGAACTCGGACGTCAAGAAGGACTTCTGGAGTGTGCACCTAAGGGACCTGGGGCCCGGCAACACTGTCCGGGCCATTGTGGATGTGCACTTTGACCCCAGTGAGCCCCCAGCCTGCTCCCCCCAGGAGGTGGGGGGGCCGCACAGGGCTCCGCCAAGCTCACCGTGCCCCCTCTCCAGCCACGAGCTTCCGGGCACCGGATGTGGCCCGGGCCCTGCTCCGGCAGATCCAGGCGTCCCGGCGCCGGTCCCTTGGGGTGCGCCGGCCACTGCAGGAGCACGCACGCTTCATGGACTTCGGTGAGTGCCCACCCCGCTCCTCCCCCGCTACCGCCAGCACCCCGCTCGCCGGCCCTGCCTGGGGACCCCGACCGTTCCTCCCGCCCTCAGACTGGTTTCCTGCGTTCTTCACGGGAGCCACCCCTGCTGCGGCCACGGCCAGGGCCACCACCTCTGCTTTTCCTGCGGTGACCCCTCGGGCGCTCTACCCCAGTCACACGAGCCGGCCCATCGGCAGGACCACAGCATCCCCCGCCACACGACGGCCCCCCACCACGGCCCCCCATCGCACGCAGCAGCCCCCGAGGCCCTGCGACTCCCAGCCCTGCCTCCATGGGGGCACCTGCCAGGACCAAGGCTTGGGTGGAACCTTCACCTGCAGCTGCCCAGCTGGCAGGGGGGGCGCCATCTGTGAGGAGGGTAAGGGTCATCCTTGCTGGAGAGGGGCAAGGAGGCAAGTGGGGGCAGGTTTGAGCCACCATCAGTAACAGGGTGGGCGCCAGGTTGGGGTAGAGGGCAGGGAGCCAGGGCCTGGGGGGTTTGGGCTAGAGGACAGGGCCACTGGGGCCCTGGTCCTCTGTCCCCCCAGCCGGTGCCCCTCTCGCAGCACTGCGCCCCTCGGTGCCGTCCTTTGGGGGCCGCTCCTTCCTGGCCTTCCCGACCCTCCGCGCCTACCACACGCTGCGCCTGGAGTTGGAGTTCCGCGCGCTGGAGCCGCAGGGGCTGCTGCTCTACAACGGCGGGGCCCGGGGCAAGGACTTCCTGGCACTGGCCCTGGTGGGGGGCCGCGTGCAGCTCAGGTGGGTGGGGCGGGGGCTAGGATGGGGGTGCTCGCGCAGCTGCGGGGTGGGGCCGGGATGGACCCCTCTGCAGCTCAGGTGGGCAGGGCAGTGGTCCTGGCTCCTTGTGACTGATTGGAGGACCTCCTCCTTCCTCCCCCCAGATTTGACACAGGTTCAGGACCCTTGGTGCTGACCAGCACAGTGCCCGTGGAGCCCGGCCGGTGGCACCGCCTGGAGCTGTCCCGGCACTGGCGCCAGGGGAATCTCTCAGTGGACGGCGAGCCCCCTGTCCTGGGCCAGAGCCCCAGTGGCACTGATGGCCTCAACCTGGACACAGAGCTCTTTGTGGGTGGTGTCCCAGAGGACCAGGCGTCCGTGTGAGCATCAGGGAGGGTTGGGGTGCCCTGGCCCCAATCCCAGCGTCCGACCTTGATCCTGATCTCTGACCGGTTGGCTACACCCAGGAAGCCCAAGCTACCCGAATAGCAAAGGGGGTGGAGAGACATGTGTGAACCACGGCGGTGACCCCGACCTCAACCCTAGCTCTTGATCCAGGTCCTGATTCTGCCCCATCTGTGGGTGGCATTCCCGAGGACAGTGTGGCCACCGAGGAGGGACTGGGCTGATGTTCAGTCCTGACCTGTGACCCTCAGCCCACGTCCCGTCCTGGGGACTGGCCGTCTGTGAGCACCACAAGGGGGAGATGGGGAGCAGCCCTGACCCCGACCCTCGTCCTGGCGCAGGGTGCTCGAGCGGACCTCCGTCAGCGTCGGCCTCAGGGGCTGCATCCGCCTGCTGGACGTCAACAACCAGCGCGTGGAGCTCAGCAACTGGCCGGGGGCTGCTGCCAGAAGCTCCGGCGTGGGCGAGTGTGGGGCCCAGCCCTGCCTGCCCAGCCCCTGCCTTGGGGGCGCCCCGTGCCAGGCCCTGGAGGCCGGCATGTTCCACTGCCAGTGCCCTCCGGGCCGCTTTGGTGAGGACGGGGCCTGGGCTGGGTGCTGGAGGGACACCTGTGCTGCTGGGGGCAGGGACTCCAGCCTCCTGGGACCCCATCCCGTCTCTCTCCAGGCCCAACCTGCGCGGAGGAGGAGAACCCCTGTGAGCCGAACCCCTGCCAGGGGGCAGCCCCCTGCCGCGTGCTGCCGGGGGGTGGGGCCGAGTGCCAGTGCCCCCTGGGCCGAGGGGGCGCTCTCTGCGAAGCAGGTAGGGGCACCGGGCCCCCGGGCAGGGAGGAGGGCTGGGTCGCACGTTTGGGTCTGGGTTCTGCTGGGGGTTAGGGTTGGGCTTCAGGCCAGGGGATCACGGCACGGTGGGGGTGCAGGGGACCCCACGTCAGGGCCCAGCACCCCAAGTGACCCCTGTCCTGTCCCCACAGTCTCGGCGCGGAACGACCCCCGGCCCTTCCTGGCTGACTTCAACGGCTTCTCCTACCTGGAGCTGAGAGGCCTGCACACTTTGGAGCGGGACCTGGGGTCAGTGGGCGGCAGGGTGCAGGGAGGGGCGGCCCCTGGGCGTCGCTCTGCCCCTGCCTGACCCCTCGTGACCCCAGGGAGAAGATGGCGCTGGAGGTGGTGTTCCTGGCCCGGGGCGCCAGCGGCCTGCTCCTGTACAACGGGCAGAAGACGGATGGCACGGGGGACTTCGTGTCGCTGGCGCTGCGAGACGGACACCTGGAGTTCCGTTACGACCTGGGCAAGGGGGCGGCAGTCATCAGGTGTGCAGGTGTGGGTGGGGACGAGGCTGGGGACCCAGGGCAGGGTCACTGGGGCGCCTGGCGGGGCAGGCGGTGGGGCTCATGGTGCCCCCTCCTCTCCAGGAGCAAGGAGCCGGTGGCCCTGGGCACCTGGACCAGGGTCTCCCTGGAGCGGAACGGCCGCAAGGGCGCCATGCGCGTGAGCGACGGCCCCCGAGTGCAGGGCGAGTCCCCGGTGAGTGTCCCCCGGCCGTGGGCTTCCTCCTCCCCCTCCCCCTCCTCCTCTTCCTCATCCTCGTCCCAGACGGCGTGGCAGCCCCCACCACGAGGCTCTCACTGAACTGTTTTCTCTCCCGCCTGTCCTGTGCCTCTCTCTGCTCTCTGCTCTCTGGCCTCGCTCTGCAACCCCCACCCCGCTCCTCGGATGTCAGAAATCCCGAAAGGTACCAGTCTCCCTGTTCCTCCTGCATATCCTCTTCTGCCGCCCCCATCCCTAGCGTAGCCCCCTCCCGTCCACTAAGCCCCCTGTCGGCCACGTCCGTGTGATTAACTCTGCCTCATAGATAGGCCGGAGGGCGAGGGGGGCCCCGGCGGGCACAGAGTCCTGTGCCTGCCCGGTGGGCGGCTCCAGAGCGGCTCACCCAGCACTTCTCCCCAGGTATCACACACCGTCCTCAACCTGAAGGAGCCGCTCTACCTGGGCGGGGCTCCTGACTTCAGCAAGCTGGCCCGGGCCGCCGCGGCGTCCTCTGGCTTCGATGGCGTCATCCAGCTGGTACATACGTGGTGGAGGGGCACCCTGTGGGGGACTGCCGTGGCAGGGAGGACGGAAGGCAGGGCTGTGGCTCTCATTCCTCCGTCCCCCCAGGTCTCTCTGAAGGGCCACCAGCTGCTGACCCAGGAGCACGTGGTACGGGCGGTGGACGTCTCCTCCTTTGCGGACCACCCGTGTACCCAGGCCTCCGGACATCCCTGCCTCAACGGGGCCTCCTGTCTGCCCCGGGAGGCCTCCTACGAGTGCCTGTGCCCTGGGGGCTTCTCGGGGCCGCACTGCGAGATGGGTGAGCACTGCCGGCCAGCCCGAGGCTGCCTGGGGGCCCCGGAGGCCCTCCCTCACCCCGACTCTCTCTCAGGGCTGATGGAGAAGTCGGCGGGGGACCTCGACGCACTCGCCTTTGATGGACGGACCTACGTTGAGTACCTCAATGCCGTGACAGAGAGGTAACGCGCCCCTCTGCCCTCAGATGTCCACCTGGTCCTGTCCGCACCCGTGCGGGCGAGAGCCTGGCCGAGCCACATCTGCCTCCGCTCCGTGGCCAGGAAGGGTCGGCCCCACCGTGCCTGCCCACTGCCCTCCTGTACCTCCTTCCTCTCACCATCTCTGTCTCTTTGCTTCCAAGCGAACTGACCAATGAGATCCCAGCGTGAGTAGCCTGGGCCCCACTCCACCTGCTCTCTCACTCCCCCCCCATTCTCTGCTCCTCGCCAGCCCAGGCAAAGGCCGAACGCCCCCCAGATGCAGGACGGGGCTGGGGCTGCGTGGGCTGCATGAGGCCCCGGGTGTGTGCTGAGGGTGGGCCCCCATCCACCCCTCAGCCACTGCCCTCACCGCGTGAGCATCTGTGTGCACGTGCACGTGTGTCTGGTTGCACGTGTGTGCTGGGACATCCAGGGCCTCTCGCAGCAGGGAGCCCTCGGTCTCCGTTCTCACCACCTGTGTCTCACCTCTTGAAAGCTGGGCCTCGGCCACGCCCACCAGCTCTGTGTCTGCACGTGTGTGGTGCACATGTGTCATTGCCGGGGCTCTGCGGTGGGCGGAGCGGATGGCCCGGGGTCCTCTGTGTCATCCGAGGATGCTTGCTGCTCCTGCCTCCCACGTGTGGGAAGGGGACGTGGGGAGGGCTGCTGCAGGGCCCCGCCCTGCACTCCCACCTGTCTGTCCCCTGCTCACCTGCCTCCCTCTCTTCCTGCTTCTAAGCCCCGAAGCGCCGGGTTCCGGGGCCCTTCATAGGTAAGCACGTGCCGCCCTGGCCCTGCTGTCTGCCTGCCTGTCGTCACCCCCCACTCTGTCTCTGCTGAGCTGTCCTTCGTCCGTGCACCTCTCTCGTGTCTGCCAGTCTGGTCCTGACTCCCACTGTCCGTCCGCCCCACTGTCGGTGTCTGCCCGCCCGCCTTGTCCACCCCGTTCCCCGCCACCCTCCGGGAGGCCCTGACCAGCCCTCTGCCCCGCAGCGAGAAGGCGCTGCAGAGCGACCACTTCGAGCTGAGCCTGCGCACCGAGGCCACGCAGGGGCTGGTGCTGTGGAGCGGCAAGGCCACGGAGCGGGCCGACTACATCGCCCTGGCCATTGTGGACGGGCGCCTGCAGCTGGCCTACGACCTGGGCTCGCAGCCCGTGGTGCTGCGCTCCACCGTGCCGGTCAACACCAACCGCTGGCTGCGGGTCCGGGCGCACAGGTCAGCTGGGAGCCCAGGGCGCACCTGGACCTGCCCGCCAGGGTGTGCTGGGTCACTGGTGGCTGGTGGGCGGCAGGGCCCGCTGTCTGACTTGAGGTCACAGCTAGGGATGGGGAGGGACAAGAGGACACAGTGGTTACGGTCAGAGAACCTCTGATCTGAAGAGGGGACCCTTGCTGTTTGGGGACATGTTGCTCTCGTCTGAGCCTACCATCCCTTCCAGCAAAACTGAACCCATGTGACACCCCCTGCCCTGGCCACCAGGCACTTTCCTAAGGGTCAGTGCCACCTTGTCCCGGCCCTGGGTGACACTGGATGGGGCTCGGGGCCTGGAGGCAGCAGGGTGGGCGCTCTGGAGTCACTCGAGGGCCTCACCCTGTCCACCCCTCTAGGGAGCAAAGGGAAGGCTCCCTTCAGGTGGGCAATGAGGCCCCCGTGACCGGCTCCTCCCCTCTGGGCTCCACACAGCTGGACACAGACGGAGCCCTGTGGCTGGGTGAGTGAGGGGAGGGGGGCGGGGGGTCTCAGAATCTCTGGGGGACAGACCCCATCTGCTGGAGCCAGCACCGAGAGCAGCAGCTGAGTCAACCCCACTCAGCAGCAGACGGGCCAGCCAGGGTTAGGGCCCTGTCCCCTGCTCTTAGCCCCTGCAGTTAGCTGCCAGGGTGGGGTGGGTCCAGGAGGCCACAGCCCGTCCGCTAGTCACCTGGTTCGCCCTGGGTGCTGACGGGCCCCAGGTAACTCACTTTGCCCTTCACGACCTTCCTGTGTCTGTCCTGCAGGGGGCTTGGCAAGACTGCCCGTGGGCCCCGCCCTGCCCAAGGCCTATGGCGTGGGCTTCGTGGGCTGCCTGCGGGACGTGGTGGTGGGGCGGCGCGCCCTGCGCCTGCTGGAGGACGCCGTCACCAAGCCGGAGCTGCGGCCCTGTCCCGCCCCGTGAGCCGCCACAGCCTCCGCCACCTGTTGCAGTGTTTTTATATTTTTGTACACTTGTTGCTTTTTTGATATGATTTTCTTGCCTGTGTTTTGGCTGGAAGGACTCCGGGCCTGGCCTCCCTCCCGTCCAGGCAGGCGAGCTGCAGAGACACACGCTCGGGGCGATGGGGCAGCCGGAGTGCGTGGCTCCGCCTCCGGACGCACCGCGCCCGCCACCTCCCAGCCCTGCCTGCGTGCTCCCTGCCTGTGGGCAGGCCCACTCACCTCACTCTGCTGGCGAGGCACCTGGGGGAAGCTGCTGCCAGGGTTGGAAGGGACCCTCCCAGGCCTACGCTGAATTGGTCCTTGTCCCGCTGTGAGCGGGCCAGGCTCCCAGGACTAGCCCCCTGCCTGGCCAGTCCCTCTTGGGCCTCCTGTGCCAATACTGTGACTTAGAAATGACGTTACCATTGGGGCCACACAGCACCCCCCCCGGGCTGTGTCTACCAGTCTCAGGGTGCTGGAGAGCAGAGGCCAGGCCCAGGCATGTTCCAGGGCCCTAACCCTCAGCTGGCCCTGCCCACCCGCCCAGCCACCTTGGACGTGGCTGTGTCCCCTCCCTGACACCTCAGGCCCCAGGAGGAACCCTGAGAGGCAGTGGGCCACTGTGGTGTGGGTGATGTCTGTCACCTGCTTGCCTGGGCAGCCAGCGCCCCCCTCTACAGGACAGATGTCCAGGCGACCACCAACCACAGAGTTCCAAACGCCATTGCTTTTATTTGGCATCTGGGGTGTTGGGCTGTCGCCTTGGCCCGAGAGCAGCTGAGGACGCTGCATGGCAAGCCCTCACTCCAGTTGTGGGGCGGGGGCGGTTGTCCTTGTTCAAGGATGACCGGAGGTCGGCGGGATTTCTGACCGAGGCCAGGAGGCAGGGGCAGGGACGGCAGGGACGGCTGTGAGGCCGGAAATGCCTTAAACTGCAACACTGCGCCCTGCACCCCCCCTCCGAGCAGGCCGCACTCGCGCACTGGTGGGGTGCTGGTCCCCACTGCCACAGCTGGGCCTGGGCTGTCTGGCCCAAGGGCTGAGGCCCGAACACCACACTACTAACTCCAGTCTGTGTCTGTGTCAACCACCATGAAATAAAGTCTGAACACGTCACGAGGTGCTTGCCTCCGCCCCACCACTAGCTTTTCAGCTTCCCAATGGGGCACAGGCCTCAAGCTCCCTTGTGTGGCTCTGGTGGAGGCCGCTTCTGGGGAGGAGACCCCTGCGGCGAACTCGGGAGTCAGTGGGGTAGGGCCTGTGTAGGCGGCACCCCAGTGGCCTCCTCAGGGGTAGCCTTGCAGCATCCCCCCACTCGGCACTGCCTGAGGGTGGCGGGGGTCCTTTCCACTGGCTCGGGCTGGTTCGCCTTCGGCCGTGTTGGGAGACCCTCAGCAGAAGGCCCGAGCGGTGGCCCAGGAAGCACAGCTGTGAGCCTCCAGCCAGAAGCAGGAGAGGAGAGTTGTGTGGCTTCCCTGGAACCCCTGACCCCTGTAAGGGCCCTGCTTCTCCCTGGGCTCCCTATGCCACCCTATGGAGCCCGGGGGAGCTGTCACAAGCCCTGTCCCCAGTCATCTGCAGCCCCAGGCAGGTGCTGGGGGTGACGCTGAGCCTCATGGACAGGGGCCTAGGCTTGGCCATTCCCGGCAGAGACCAAGAGCTCGGGTGGAAAAGCCCAGGGACGGTTTGGGAAGCTGAGGGTGGTGACAGTGGGACTGGCCCCCCCACACTTACCAGGTGCCACAAGTTGACCCACAGCAAGAGTCAGAGCACCAGCGACTATTATGACCTGTGTGGACACTGGCCAAGCTGATGCAGCTCCACGTGGGCCAGAACGGGGGGCGGGAAGGTTGTGCATGGGGGTCCTGCAGCCAGCCTCACTGTGCCTCCTGGCTGCTGGTGTGGGGTGACTCGGTTCTTCCAGCCTTGGTTTCCCCCCTGAGGCTTGAGGGTGTGTCTGCAGGGGGATGGGGGTGGGGCTGGTCTGGGAAGGCTCCCTCCCCTCTTTGCCAAGGACCAGGCTGCCACCTGGTGGCTGCCCCAGGCCCTGCAGAGCCTGCCTGCCAGAGAGGTGGGCAGGGCAGATGGTGGCTGGCCTGGGTGGGCTGCTGCCTGGGCCCGGAGGTCTGTGTGGGTCTGTGCCCCTCACCTGACCAGGCTGTGATCCCGTCTCACTTGTGCGCCCACCTCCTGTCCCGGGTCAGGTGGTTTCAGGGGCAGCTTCCTGGTGCGGGAGAGTTGGAACAAGCTGGGGACTTCACACTGTGTGCTCACACAGCGGTGACCGCCGGCCACCTGTCACCCACTTTATGGTCCGCTCCCAGACCGGAGGCGGCAGCCAGGGTGTGGCTGTGACTCCGGGAGGCAGTGGTGGCCAGGCCCCTCACCACGGGACAGGAAGTACAATGTCGGGGTGGGGGGAGAGCTGCCACTCGCTCAGCGAACGGGTCAAGCTCTACAAGGAGAACCCCATGGTGGGGAAGGCAGGGCCTGCAGTGCCCCTGAAACAAGTGTGCCCCCCACCCCCGCTGCACATGAACCTGGGGATCCAGAGTGGGCTGCTCCCCTGAGGGCTGGAGGGACACCAGCACAGCCCCACCCAGGGAAAAGGGGGCAGGACGGCCAAGGGGCAGGGATGGGCCTGGGCAACTGCCCTGAGAGGACGCTGTGGGACCCTCCTAAGCTTGGACACAGGCCTCCCTGCCAGCCCCTCAAGGCCACAAAGACCTGCATCCACAGCCACGTGGGAGAGCTCAGCCAGGCCACAGACATCAAGAGAAAGCCAAGTAGAGCTTCTGGGAGGAGTTTGAGGGGCAGGATGGTGGGGGAGTGTTGTGGGCTCTGGGGAAGGGTCAGCTGTGGCTGAAGTCTCGTCATCCTGCCAGGTGCTGCAGCCACAGGGATACCAGCTTCTGTGTCCAAGGAAGGGGCAGTGGCCAGAGAACAAGCCCAGGAGTCCATACAACACCCTCACAGCACCCTTCCCTGGCAGGGCCTCAGGGTGGGGGCAGGGGCCGTTTTCCATCACAGGTGTGAGGCTCCCTCTTGCACACTAGGGGCCCCTTGCTCACCTGGACACCTAAGTGGCACCTGACCCTCCCAGGTGACACCACCTGTGCAGTCCTGCATGGTGTGGACAGCAGCATGCCTGGAGCCAACTACATGAGTGCCAGCTACCTGGGCATGGGTGTGCATGAGGCAGCTGGGCTTGGCCCACTGCCGCTAGGAGAGCCAGGGCCCCAGGCTGTGGACCTCCAAGGGACAGCAGGTATTTGGGGGGGAGGGGTGTGGCAGTCCCCAAGGCAGGCGTCCTCAGAGGGGACTGGACTAGACAGACATTGGTTCTAAGCACCTCCCTAGCCTACGGTGGAAGGGACTAAGTGTGAGCCACCCAGGGCTTCTTTGCATGTCCTTTGCCCTGACTTGCATTTGCTCGATCCTCCTGAAAAGAGCAGGCAGCTGACCCCACCCCCCTCCAGAGTGACCCAGAGGAGAAGCCAGGCCAAGGACTGGGCAAGTCTGCAGATCACAGCGTCTGCCATCTGGACCATGCTTATCTGGACTTGTGATGGCGGCCGGTCCAGCCTCACTTCTTCCGTCTTCAGGAAGCTCTGGGGAGTGGGGAGGGCCCTCGGGAGCCCCTGTGTATTCACAGGTGTGTGTGTCCCTGCAGGGTACAGGGACAGGGGTGCTAGTGGTCTTCTAGCACCGTTGATACAATGCACCCCCCGCCCCCAGAACAAATGATTCCGATACTGGCCAGGGCTGAGGGCAGCCAGAGTACGGCTGGACACGTGGGTGCGGCATGGCTGACTGCCAGGCCTCAGGCTGCTGTGCGGGAGTGTCAGGTGTGGCGGCCAGACCAGGTGAACCTTGAGGGCAGCGGGACTTTCGGAGCCAGAGCAGTCAGTAGCCCCAGGTCTGCCCTGGGGTGAGGAGAGTCCTACCTGGCGCCGCCAACCCCACTGGTCTTGCTGGCTTCCCTGTCCCTCATCTCAGTGGGCACAGTCCTGGCCTGGGCTCTGCGGGCAGCATTCACAGGTGGGCCATTCTCAGCCCCAGGCCCCAGACACCGGACTCCAGGGTGGCCTCACACACACGTGGCCTCCACAGCCTCTTCGTGGGCCACCTCAGCAGCTTCCGTCTCCTTGGTTTACCAGTGGTGTCCCTGTCTGTCCCTGGAAGGGACCCTTCCTCTATGAGGGTGGAGGTCCTGCAAGCCCCTCACCTTTGGCCCTTCCCAAATAGAACTCACTGTCCCCCAAACCTGCTCCCTCTTCCTTTCCTCAGGCAGAGCCACGGGGAACCATCTGTGCCCCCTCACCCCCAAGCCTGAACCCCATATTTTCCTTCCAACCCCTCCAGCTCAGCCTTGGCCCTGCCGATCACTCCTGGCCTCAGTTTGCCTCCTCCCGATTTATGCCCTGCACCTCTCCCACCCCGGGGTCACTGCAGCACCCGCTCTGACTTGGTGGCCCGCCCCACCTGGGAACTGCCCAGAAAGGCCTGGATGGGAGCTCACCAGCCCTGCCCTGCCCTGGAGCCACCGCCACGCACAGGGAAGCAAGCATTACCAGTACTTCAGCTGGCCCGACCACGGGGTCCCCACGGGGGCCCGCTGGCATCCTCGGCTTCCTGGAAGAAGTGAACCGAGCCCAGAGAAGCGCGCCAGGGGCCAGCAGGCCCACGGTAGTCACTGCAGGTGCTACCGGGGGCCAGGTGGGGCGGTGGGGGGGGGGGGGCACGCGGCGCAGGTGAGACCGGAGGCGGGGCAGGGCCACGCGGGCATTGGAGGTGCAACCCAGTACAGGGCCACGGCTTCATCCTGCGAATCGCCACGGGCATCCCGGTAGGTCCGCATAGGACGCGGAGGCACCGTGGTTGTGACTGACACCCCGGTGGGCGTCATCCGAAAGCAAGGTGAGCAGCCCCTCCGACTGAGCTCCGCCCCGCGTCTCCGTCCCACTCCTCCCATTGGCTCCGCCCCTCCTGCCTAACTCCGCCCCACCTTGTCGCCCGGGCTCCACCTGGAGCACGCTGGTTCCCAGGGCTGGACGGCGACTTCGACGTCCCCAAGACGATCCAGCGGATGCGGCGGCAGCGCTCGCGGGTGGCGCAGACCGAAGCGCAGGACGAGTTCGTGCGCCTGGCGTTGCCGCGGTACTTCCAGGGCGAGCAGCTGCGCCTGCGCGAGTAGCCGGGGGCGGGGCCGGTCCCGGGCGAGGCCCGCAGGGCGTCACCACGTGACCAGCGGCCCCACCCACTCCCCAGTCTAAGCACTTGGAAGAGCGGGACACCTGGGCCCCGCACCGCGTGAGCCCCCGCGGCGTGAGTGGGGCATCAGCGGGCAGGACCAGGCCGGGGTCCCGCGTGGGGGCCGGGCGGTGTCCCTGCCGGGGCCAGGAGGCCGCGGGGGCGTGGCCGGGGCGTGTGTGCGCAGACCGACGGAACTGGGTCTGGGCCCGTAGGACCCCGGAGACCTCCGGCGGCGGGCACGAGGACCTGCTGAGTGTCAGGGCGTGCGGGGCCCGCGTGCCCGCGCCAGGCGCGGCTGGAGCCGCGCGAGGAGGCCCAGAGCCCAGGAAGGCCGGCCTCCACATTCTTGGAAAGTGCTGTGTTTAGAACAGTAGCCTGGAGCTTGTCGGGGAGCCTGCCCGCCTGACTCCCTGCGCAGCCTGGACGCCTGGAAATGCGGAGTGGCAGTTGGGAGACCCTGGTGTTCCAGTCCCTTCTGGGGCTCCCAGGTGAGGGTGGAGGGGGTAGGGCTTCAGGGCTGTAGTGTGTCTCTCAGTGTGGGAGGCCACCAGTGACCACCCACACAACACTGACCACATGTGACCCTGTGTGCCACGTTTGATTGTCGGCCTGTATGTGTGACATAAGTACCCAGTCAGCCGGTGGCTAGTCCATGCGTGTCACCCCCACCCACAGAGCTGCCCCTCAGCCCCGTCCACAGTGTTGTGGTCTGTGATGGCTCAGTCCCTGCCGGGCCCAGGCCAAGACACTGCAGTCACAGGTGCGTAAATGCTTGTTGAATGAGGGAATGTTTGAGGTGCTCATGTGATCGCATGTCAGACTCATGTGCCTGGCTCTGCCCGTGACGAGGGCGAGGCCCCGTGTGTGCCTCACTGCTGTGTGATGGTGCAGTCACTGTCATGCGCTCCGTGGGTGCACGCACCGTCCTGTCCCCACTGGTGCTGTGGCTTTGTGGAGTCCTCAGTAAAATGCCCTGTTCCCAAGTCTGTGTCGTTGCTGGGCCTGGGACAGGGTGTGTCTGGGTCCACGGCCACCCAGCCCAGCTTCTCCAGGGTCTCCCCACCCCAGCAGAGGCGCGGCTGGGCGGAGCAGGAAGTCAGGGCTTTGGGGTGAGGGGCGAGGAAGCTGAGGGCCAGAACTGGCCTGGCCTCTCCTGGCCGTGCCAGCCCAGTGGCGCAGGGTTCCTGGGGCTGATAGCAGAACTGTGTGGGGTGGGGCTGGCAGGACGCTGCTGCTTCGCCGGCCAGGCCCAGGGAAGGTCTGCCGTAGGGCCCTGTTGTCTGTGGGTTGTCAGGACACACTGGCTGTCACCACCTCTGTTTCTGTTCTCAGTTCCTGGGGAGCCATGGGGTTCTGCAGCCCTGCAGTCCGGGCTTCCAGCAAGACCATGGCTGAGGACGGGAGAGGGCGCCGGACTAAGCCAAGGCCTCCCTATCTGAGGTGCCCTGGGCCCTCCCCTCCCCCCTGGGGGAGCCTCACAGACCTAGGGGGCAGCCAAGTCCTCAACTGCTCCCGCCCATCCACAGCCCGGAGGAGACGGGAGTTGGACCCCCTAGCACCTGGGGCCCACCTGCCCTAGGGGCTGCTGGGAGTCGGCTCTAGTAAGGGCATGCTCTGGATTGAGGCTCTCTGGGCAGGGGTAGACAGTGGGCTTTTCTGGAGAGAAGGACTTGGTGGTGCAGGGGAGAGGGCGCACAGGGTGAGGACCCCTTACCAAGTACGGATACAAAACAATTTATTTAAAAATATACAATCGAGGAGGGCGGGATGGGCACTGGGAGGCTTGGCTCTCAGCCGCTGTCCTCTGTGCCCGTCAGGGGGCATGGTCAGCAACCCCCAGACAGAAGGGGCCAGCCCTGCCTGGGCAAGGTCTGGGGAAGGAGCCATGGGTGAGAAGTGAAAGTAAGGATGACATGCCCCATCCCTTCTCAGCGAGGGGTTGCCCCGTGGGCGATTCACAGTGTGTGCAGGGAGGGGGCTGGCCATCTCTCCCGGACTCTTTCCCCAGCTGCACAATGGCAGTGAGGGGGGTGCTCCCGGGGGCTCACAGGAGCCTGTGATTCTTGGAGGCGTTGGGGAGCCTTTTGTTCGCCCCATCAGGACCCAGCCCCATAGAATGGGGGCAGTGAGCCAAATGGGGTCCTCAGAGATGTTGGGGCTCCTCTGGGGTCCTAGGGAGCTGACTCCCAGCAGCTGCTGCACCCGTGACTCCAGCTGTGGGCTGGGAACCCACGCGTGGGCCATGGGACAGCTCTAGTTGTCGGCCAGGGGCCCGAGCGAGAAGGTGGCTGTGTAGGTGACAGTGGCCGGAGCACCGCTGGCAGGAGGCCGGGACAGGCAGTGCAGGTTCCCGGTCCTGAGTGCACAGTGCACGGGCCAGAGCACCACGCAGAAGAGCACCAGCAGCAGGGCCGTGACCAGTGCCATGCGCCTCCAGTTCCTGCAGCGTGCCCAGCAGCGGGCCAGGCAGCCCCGGCGGCTGGCAGGGCCCGGGATGGGGGTGGGTGCGGTGGGCTCGGCGGGCTTGCTGAGGCCCACATCCACGCACACGACGCCAGGGGCCGAGAGGCCAGGTGCAGAGGGCTGGGGGCAGCAGCACAGCTTGGTGCCCTCCAACCAGACAGGCTCCTCCAGCCGCAGGTGGGCTGGCATCCTGGCCTGCAGCTGACGGCTGGTGCGCAGCCCAGGGGCCCCAGTGGCGGGCACAGCTGTGGGCTGTCGGCAGAACGGGCAGGGCACAGCCTCACTGCCGGGTCGGCTTGTTGGCTGGGCAGCCGCCAGCCGTGCCAGGCACTCCAGGCAGAAGACGTGAGTGCAGGACAGCTCCTTGGGTGTCTTGAAGATGTTGTCATAGCCCGAGAAGCAGATGGAGCACTCCAGCGGGGAGGCCACCTTCTCTGAGCCAGGGGTGCTGGGGGACCTGGGGCTGCTCACTGAGCCGGGGGACCTGGGGCTGCACACTGAGCCGGGGGACCTGGGGCTGCACACTGAGCCGGGGGACCTGGGGCTGCTGGCCGAGCTGAGGGACCTGGGCACTGTTGCCATGGCGCTGCTCCGGCTGGGGGGTGGCATGGCCGTATGCCACACCTGCTCGTCTGATGCCATGGCTCTGAGCTGTGGGACAAACAGAGACGACTGTGAAGGGCAGCCGGTCACTCTCTCTCTTGTCTGGCACCAGTCCCGAAGACCCTGGGAAGGATACTGCCTGTCTGTGGGCACCTCCAGAGAGTCCCACCTGTGCCCTGTCCCACCCCTTCCAGCTCCTCCCACGCCGAGACAGGGCAGCATCCCGAGTGCTCAGGCCTGACCAGCCCAGACGGGGCCCTGGGCACAGGGGTGTCGTGCTGACTGCTCCGTGGACGCCTCTTGCTGGCCCTGCCCTACCTGGCTGTGCCCCCTGGCAGAGGTAAAGGTGATGATGATGGCCCACAGCAGTTACTATTTACACATGGGCTCTGCCAGGCTGGGCCAGGTCGTGTGACAGAAAAGCAGCATGGAAGGGAGACTCGGTCAGGTCACCCGTCCGACAGACCCCAGGCTCTCCCAGGTGGGTATGGCTCCGGGTCAGGGGAGTGGGTTTGCACACGGATCCCAGTGCCGGTGCCCAGCTGTCAGGCAGCTGGGTGAGGACCAGGTGCTAGGCCTGGCTGGGCCAAACCGTCAGCCCACAGGAGACAGGGGAGGGGGGTGCCTGAGCAGGGGTGGGGGCTGGTGGCCTGAGGAGGGTTTGTCTTCCAGCCGTGCCCTGAACCTGAAGAGCCAGCTCGTCTGGCTGGTGATGAGGGCCCCGTGCCAGCCCTCAGCCCACTGAGGGGACGTGGATGGCCCTCTGTCCTCTCTCAGCTGAACACACAGCTGCGCCCTCCTGACCCACCCCCCGTTTCCATGGGAGACCCTGTCTCTGTCTCCCTGGCCAGGCTCAGGTGACTGGCCTGCTGACCAGGGCCCTGCCCGGCCCTACCCCTCCATTGGGCCCAGGTCTCCACCCCAGGCAGCCACAAAGTGGACAGAGGAGACCAAGGCCTTAGGAAGACCCTGACCACGTGACCCCAAGGAGCTCAGGAGGCCCCCAGAGGTGACCTGGCCCTGACTTTCTGGTCAGTCCAGGCGGGCCAGTGGGGTGGCTTCTCAGTGGCGCGCCATGAAGGCGCGGGTGTCTCTGCATCATGACTGACTGCCATGAGTCATGGTGACATCACTATGAGGTCATGAGCATCCCCCACATCGTGACATGAGATGTCACCACATCCGGGTGACAGCAGTGGTGGCAGGTTAGGCGGCAGGCTCGGCAGGGTCGAGGGGACTGTGGGCTGTCCTCGCCCAGGCCTGTGTGCCCCACATAACCGGTTCCTTGGTCTGAGGCCCCACCCCCGAGGAGCTGCCCCACCCCGAGCCTGTACAGGTGAGAGGTGAGTGCCAGCTGGGCAGGCCTTACCTGGTGGGCAGGGGTCAGCGGGGCCGGGGCATGGTCCTCCCGGGCGGCCACGGCCGGGCTCTGAGGCTCCGAGCTCTCCTGCTCCAGCAGCACTTGCTCTCGCCTCCGAGGCAGTCCCAGCCTCTGCTCACCTGACAGGTGTCCCTCCTTGGGCTGGTCGACAGCAGCTGTCTCGGTGGCCCTGGCCTGGCAGGTGTGTTCTGGGCAGGTGGGGTTCAGGGGTTTGCGTGTGCTCTTCCAGGTGTCAAGTGCTGAGGCAGGTGTGAGTTCTCTGGCTGTGAGTCCTGGCAGGTGTATTTATACGCTCAGGTCATGCCCGCCAGGGGTGTGGCCTTGGCTTTGGGATTGGCTGGCCTCCTGTCCTCTCCCTGGCAAGCTGGGCAGCAGGGGGCGGGGAGTCAGAGGTCAGAGGTGAGAAGTGAGAGCCTGGGGCGGAACGAGGGGGTGTGGTCAGTGCAGGCCTCCACAGTCTGGGCAGGTCCATGGGGGGCTGGGTAAAACTGCCCCCTGCAGCCCCTGTGATGCCCCAGTGGCCCCCCAGAAACAGATCAGCTCACCGCCCTGTTTGGGGCCCTGGTGGCACCTGAGCCCCTAGGGGGCTGCCAACCCCCCCCACAATCTCAGCCCAGCTTATCACACCCTGTGGTCCGCTGACGCCCTCCTCACGGCCCCCTCTCCAGCCCCCCCGTGTACATGGCCCGCTGATGTGTGTCCACACACGTGTGCCACCCCAGTGTGCACATGCATGGCCCTCCCAAACCTGCGGTTCTGCTGCCTCCGCCTCCGCCCGCTGAAGCCTTGGGGCAGGGAGGGATCTCCTTGCCCTGGGCCCAGGGAATAGGGTGAGAGGTCAAGCACCCCCAAGGGGTGGAGTCAAAGGTGAGGATGTGGCCGGGACCAGGAAGGCCACGAGGACTTGTCAGGGGTCAGTGTCCGCTGTGGGCACCTGGGCCACACGCATGGGACCCTGGAGCCCAGGCAGCCCTGCCCAGCTGGCGGGGCTGGAAATCTTCCTGGGGGAGGAAAGAGGTCTCAGCCAGCCTGCGTGGGACCCCGGCTGTGCTGGAGGGGCCTGGACTGCACCCCTCATGCCCACCCTGTGCCAGAGGTGGCCCCACACCTGACGCCCCGCCCTCCCTGCAGTTGTGGCAGGCTGCCCACCCCCGGCCACGCGCAGCACCTCAGTGCACGTCTGAGCTGATCTCAGGGCGGTGGGCCCCTGCCGCTGAGACGTGACTCCGATGTTGAGCCTGTGGGGACGTGGTGTTGAGCTCGGTGACGTGGGGAGTGGTGTCCAGCCCGGGTGGTAAGGGTGGCCTGCCTTACACCCATAGGCTGCCCCCACCCACCTGGCAGGTGCCCATCGACCACCTCGGCTGGTGGCCTGGAACCCCCAGAGACCCCCAGCCCCAAAAGCACTAGGAGAAGCACTGAGAGCCACAGAGGTCAGAGGTCAGCAAGAGGGAGACCAGCTTCAGGAGGTAAGTGGGGACACAGGAGCCCAGGAGGAGCCAGCCGCGGGGAGACAGGGTAGGTGGATGGCTGAGGCCCTCCTGTGGAGGCAGAGGTGCCAGGTGACTGCAGGAGGCGGGGGACAGTGGCCTCTCCCTGCAGGCAGAGAAGGTGGGGCCTGGGCTCAGGAAGGGACCCCAGCTCCTCTGTGTGCCCAAGAGGGGAGTCTCGGAGAGACGCCTGATGAGGACAGTGGGGGCCCAGAGAGGGGGGATGGGGACACAGAGAGAAGGGCGGGCACTCAGAGGTGGGGAGGAAACTCAGTTGGGGGAGGGGGGGCTTCTGGGTGGGGAGAGTGGCCTGGCCCAGCTGTGCACCACGGGGCCGAATTCCCATGGGGACCTCCAGGAAGTGTCCTCAGTCCCTCTGCTCAGAGGACACCATCCTGAAGGCTCCTGGGAATGTCCCAGCTCTGAGGTCACTCGAGCTCCTCAGGGGACAGTCACTGCCCAGAGTCAAACGGACAGGAAGACCTGAGGAATGTGCCCCCTGGGGGGGTGACCAGGCCTCGCTGGACGCGAGGCAGGGCCAGACCCCGGTCTCCACACCTGCTCACCCTCCGGCCCTCGGGAGCAGCTGTGTCTGTACACACACGGCCGCACACGTCCTCTGTGGGGGCAGGTGGGCGTGCACACACCAGCACACCCCCCAGACTGACAGTGCACGTGCCCCTGCGTGTGCAGGTGCGCGCACACGTGTGACCCCATAGCCCTGGGACTCACTCACTGGACGGGGGAGAGGGCAATGTCCTCGCTGACACCACTGTGCGGTCATGGCTTGTGGACGGGGGGCTTCCTGGGCCCTCAGCCACAGACAGCCACAGACATCCTCAGCCACGTGGGCAGAGGACTGTCCTGCAAGGCCTGCCCTGGCCTGGTCCCTCCCCAGGACTGGGTGCCGCCTGGCGCGGGATGTGGCCACATGTGCGAGGCACTGCAGGGCTGGTCTGGGGCTCAGGGGAACAGGGCCGCGCCCCCTGCTTGCCCAGCACTGGCTGACTTGTCCACTGCTCCGCTGCCCTGTCCCCGCCGGCCCGGGACACTGGCGCTGAGGCTCTGGGACACAGCCACTGGCTCTTTCCGGAGTCCGTGCCCAGAACCCCACCAGCACCTGTCCTGCCCCACTCAGTCCTGCCCCATGCACCCGCCTCCCAATGCTGCTGACCTCTGACCTCTGCTGGCTGTCGGGGCTTCTCCCAGTGCTGAGGATGAAGGAAGGAGTGAGCTGCAGCTGTGACCCTGGGGCTGCGCCCCCTGAACTGCTCACCTCCTGGGGCATGGTGGTGAATGCAGCCCCCTGCTGACCCCCGTGGTGGTCGACATGGTGCCCCTCCTGTCTTTGGCCTGAGCCATGACCCCGCAAATTGGCTTCACTTTGGCCTCCTCTGTGAGGGCCTGGCGCCCAGATGAGGGGCTCTGGATGGAGACAGACTAGGGGGAGGGCTGTACCCCACCCCCACTGCAGACTGCCTGCCCCTGATGGCACCCCTCCCACCTGCTTTCTGGCCTGGATGCCCAGGTCATGGGGGTGGCGAGTCCAGCGAGCCCATCCCTACTCCCCAGGCCTGAGCCAGTGCACCAGGCCCAGGGTGCCCAGTGGCACAGGACAGACTGGTGTGGCTGAGGGCGCAGTGGCCCAGGCCACAGACTCAAAGGTCAGGGGGAGGGCATCCCAAGTGTGGGGCTGGGGGCGGGGGGCAGGGGGAGGAGATGAACTCCAAGACAGTTGGTGGGGCCTTTGAGGTTGTGGGAGGGATGTGGCCGAAAGGACCCTGAGTTTCAGGGTGGGGGGAGATGGGGAGGGTGGAGGGCACCCTCTGGGTTGGGCGTCTGGACCTGCTGTCCGGGTCGAACGTGGCTGTTTCTTGTTTCATCCACAAGTTCGGAGCGCGGCTTGGTGCCAACCTGGGAGCAACGGGTGTGAGCTTCGGCCCCCCGAGGGCTGGACGGGCCCCCTTGATGGGCGGGGGCGTGTGGGGCCACACACAGACTGGCTCCAGGTCCTTTCCCTTCCCCACGGTCCCTGAAGCCACGGGGACCCCGACCCTGGCGTCCCCACCTGCTGTGCCCCTTCTCACGCAGAGAGGACTGAGGAAGAGCAGCCAGGCCCACGGGGCACAGCCCAAGCCCGTGACGTTGAGAAGCCCATACCGGGCCTCTGTGAGCACAGAGGTGGGCACTGCCCCTCCCAACACCCCTTCCCTCCCGTCTCCACCGGGGCTCGTCCTGGGGCCCCACCTGTGCCCGATTCCATCTGGCCAGGCTGCCTTCCCAGCCGTGGACGCTGCAGGGGCAGGTGCCTGCGCCCCTGCCCGGGCCTGGACCTGGGGAGGCTGGTGGTCACGGGCAGGCAGGCAGTGCCCAGAGCGCTGTGCCCAGAACACAGGGCGGAGCTCGGAGCCGTCCTGCAGCCCCCGGGGCGTGCACATGCTCCACGCCCCCTGCGGCCCAGCAGAGGCTCCCCCAGCTGCCCGATGGCCATGACCTCAGACCAGGGTTCCCAGGGACAGGTGAGCAGGCAGCAACGCGAAGACAGCCGGCAGCCAGGCCTGGGAGTGGCTCTCTGCTGCCCCCACCAGGGCAGGGCTGTGCTGCGGCAGCTCAGTCCCAGCGGGCTCGGGGGGTGAAACCCTGGGCCCTCCTTGGCCAGGCCGCCCACTGCAAGTCAGCAAACGTCCCCACGCTCAGCGGCCCCTCCAGCTGGCACTCTGTCCATCTGTCACTTCCTCCTGGGGCCCACGGGCATCCTGCCTGTGCAGGGGCCTGTGGCCACCTTCACGCTCCACACTCCCCACCAGGCCTGCTCGGGCTGCACAAAAGCCCCTCTGAGCAGCAGCTGCAGCTCCCGTCTCAGGTTTGAGGGGCTGGGGGCCGCTGGGTCGCCCCGCCCGCCTGAGGCAGGTTGGGACAAGTCCCCTTCCCCCAGGAATGGCACTCCAGGAGGTGGGGGCTGTGTGCGGGCACCTGCCCTGGCCTCAGCACAGGCTTTCGGGTGGGGGCCCCGTCCTTGTGGAGGGCTCTCCGTGCCCCCACCCCCACCCTGGTGGGGGAAGCTGCTCTGGATGGCGGGGCTACTCCCGCTCGGGGGCAGACGGAGCCTGGAGCTGCGAGGACAGAAGGGGAAGCCCAGGGTTTATTGGACGCGGTGTTAGGGCGGCTGCCCTCTCTGCTGCTGGACGGGAGGGCGCACGCACACCTGCGCACGGGAGCTGCCCCTTGGGCTCCTCAGACGCGGACCAGACACCGAAGGAGCAGCGTGGGCCTCGGCGGAGGGTCTGGGAAGGACGGCCGCGCCGGGCACGGTGCCGGGAGGCGGCCGCACACGCCTTTCTCAGGGGCCACGGTCCTCGCAAGTCAGGCAGGACGGCTGGGCCGCACCCCGAGTAAGTGGGCCCCAGGCAGACGCGCCCTTGGCGCCTGGCAGCCGCGGGCCGTGCCGTCCTGGGGACAAAGCCCACCGTGCGTGGGGCCCAGGCTCTTCTGCAGGTGCACTTCGCTCACAGACAGAAACCCACAGGACCCAGGCGACTCGCTCCTGCAGCTCCTGGAAACGAGGGTCAGGCTCGGGGGTCTCAGCCTCGAGGGCTGGTGCTGAGTCCGTCCTCCGTCCCAGTCTGGGCACCGGCTGGGACGCCCAGGGGCCTCCGCCTCACTGCCCTCAGAAAGGCGTCTGCCCGCCGGGCTCCTGACGGGCAGCGGCTGGCCCCGCGGTCGCTCACCGTCTGTCCCTGGGCCGGCGCCCTCATGGCCTCCCACGCAGCCTGGCTCAGGAGCGCAGCACCTTCAGGAGCCACTGGTTCCCGCTCAGCGGTGCCCATCGCCGGGAGACGAGGGTCGGGCCAGGGGCGAGTCCAGGACTGTCCAGAAGCCTCCCCGGACAGAGCCCGGCCCTGTGCTCGGGGCTTCCTCCTCGGTGGCGTGCAGAGCAGCCAGGGAGCCTTGGGGTCAGACGTTGCTGACCCGGGCCTCCACCAGGGAGACAGCAGTGGGGCCCGTGCCCCGGTCCGAGGGCCTCTCCCGCCTGACGTAGCGTGGCTTCCGCACTGAAACAGGGTAGGAGACGGGGGTGAGTGCAGGGCCTGGGACGGGGAGCGCAGCCCCCTCGGCCTGCCCACGAGCGGGACCGCTGCAGCGGAGAGCTTCACGATGGACATAAGCTGCCCCTGTGCCCCACCCCCCAGCACCCCCCCGGCACCATGGCCTGGGCAGCGCCTGTCACACCCAGAACCAGAGCCACAGGTCACATGGTGCCTCACAGGGTGCGTGGCGACCCCAGAATGTGTCCACAGTTCAGCCCCAGAACCCGCGACGTGATCTCACTTGGGAACGGGGTTGGTGCAGTTGTGATGAAGTTAGGGGGCATGAGCTGAGGTCCTCCTGGATCCTGGGGAACCGTAACTCCAGGGACCAGTGTCCTCGCAAGGGGCCACAAGCACAGGGACTCCTGAGCCACTGGGGCTGGGAAGGCAGGGAGGACCCCCGCTGGGAGCCTCAGAGGGTGCACCCACAGTGGGCCGCGCACTGCAGCCGCCCTGGGAGACGCGCATGGGCCGCGGGAAAGGCGAGACGCGGCCGGCCGGCCGCTCCAGGGGCTGCAGGGAGCACAGCAGGCCTGGCCTCGACCCGGCGGCTCCTCTGTCCCCGCCACAGCCCTCGCAACAGTGGTGGGAACAGGGGCGGGCAGAGGCTCACAGCACCGCCCGCCGAGCCTGGACTCGCCTGACACAGTAAAATGAAGCCCCAGCCCGCAGGGGGCGCCACAGGAGGCCCAGTGCCCGCCGCTCGGGTAGGGCTGGGGCTCGGCGAAGGGGCCAGGGGAGGGTGGCAGGGGTGACCCCTGACCCCATGCTGGGGACCCTCCTGCTTCCGTGGACCCGACATCCCAGGAATGAAGGGGCACAGGCACACGAGCTGTGGCTAACGAAGGGGACTGGCCGGCATCCTGAGCAACTGGGGTGGGGGATGTGGGGCCAGCCACCATCGAGCCCAAGTCCCCGGCTGTCCCAGCTGCGGCCCCACGGGGGCAGCTGATGCCCAGCGTTTTGAAATTCTCCCCCAGAGACGAGGGGCCCCGACAGGTGAGGGCAGTGACGTACCTGAGGACTGTGGTGGGGGGATCATCGCAGCCTTGAAAGGAAAGGAGGACAGTGAGGGGTGGGGCCCCACGGGGCACAGGGCACCCAGCCCCCCCGGGGTTACTTACAGCTTCGCCGGGCTGCAGGGCCGGGGCTGTGGGGAGAGCACAGGTGTCACTCGAGGACCGTGCAGCCACCTCAGCCCGGGGCTCGGCCGGTGGGGGTCCCCCCACACCACTGCCCAGCAGTGCCCTAGGCCTGGCGGTCAGCCTGGCCACACGTCCTGCCCCAGCCCCTGGATGAGCCGCCTCCAGGCCCCAGCTTCCGGCCCTCAGCAGAGACCAGCCAGCCCCAGGGTGCTTCCCTAGGCCACCAGGCTGCCACGCCCTGCGAGCTGCCCTTCTGCGCTTCCCACCGGGGGCCTCAGGGGGACCACCACCAGCCCGCCACCCTGGCCTCTCCCAGCACCGTGGCTACGGGGGCTGAGCAAACGCTGCTCTGTGGCAGCGGGAGGGGGCACACACAGAGACCTGTGCCCGCCACGGCCAGCAGGCCCCCAGCGCTGACCCCAGAGCCCCTGTCCTGGGAGGCGGGGAAGGGCCAGCCCCACCGCTCTGGACGGAGCTGCAGCAGCCCCGCGGAAGTGCCCAGTGGCGATGCAGCTGGCGGCGGGTGTCACCCACCGGCACTGTCTGCTGAGGAGTCCAGTCTGCTGGCCACCCACCTGCCGGGCACCCTGAAGGGCACAGCAGGAGTGACACCCCGTCCTCAGGAAGCAGGGCCGGCGTCCAGGCCCCGGGGGTGGAGTCACAGCAGCACCCCTTCCGCGGAGACCCCGAGAGGCCCGCACCCCTGGGCCAGGACAGCCCCTCCCCGCCGGCCCCTGCACCACTCCCAGGCTCTGTGGCTGGACACCAGCACAGCCCCACCCTCCGTGTCCGCCAGGCGGTGCTCGGGGCCTCAAGTGGCCGGGCAGAGCTGGCTGCCGTGGCAGGGGCACGTACCTTTGTTGCTGCCGTAGCAGAGTCTGGGCAGTTTGCTGGCGCGCTTGAGGTAGAAGAAACCAGCCACCGAGAGGATGAGGCTGGAGCTGAGGAAGAAGGTCCCCAGGAAGAGGGAGGCTGCCACCTGAGGGCCCCCTGCGGGCGAGGGCAGCGCGTCAGCCCTCCCGGCACACACCTGGGCCGAGCAGCCAGGCGGCGGGTGTGTCGGCTGCAAACCTGCAGCACCGGAGCCAGGTGCGTGCGCCCTCCCTGCAGCCGCCGCCCTGCTGCTGGCCCGGTGGGGGGCGGGAGGCTGGGCTGTGTGGGCAGGCCCCACCCTGAGCTCAGCCGCTCCGTGCCACCGGCCTCTGCGGTCTGGGTCGGCGCAGGGTCCTCAGTCCAGGTGCCCAGGAAGCAGGTCCCAGGGGACACGACCCTCCTAACCGGGCACCATCACACCTGCCTGCAGCGGCCCCACTGGGCGTCTTGGGCAGGACGGATGCCTGGCAGCCAGCCCAGGAGGTGAGGGCACTTGTCTGGGGCAGTGTCTGCAGCCCCTCCGAGCCCCACATCCTGGAAGAGCCCTGGGGGCGGGCAGCAGGGCCTGCCCCTCGACCTCTGGAGAACGTCGAGCCCCGGGTTCCCGTGGACCAAGGGCTGGGTGGGCCAGGAGGCGGCAGAGGTGGCGAGCACTGCTCTAAGGGTTTCCGCCTGCTGGGACCACCCAGAGCTCCCCTGGGGCAGCGCTCACAGTGGGGTGGTCTGGCCCTGGCTCGGACGTGGCCCTGCCAGGGCAGCACCAGCGGTCTGTCTGCACCGGGCGCAGCTCCGAGGATCCCCCGCCCCCGCCCCCACGACCTACAGAGGCCCCGCTCTGGTCTGGGAAGCAGGGACACTCACCGAGACTCGGCTGCCCGGGCGTCCCTGTGTTCCTGTTCACGGGGGGCTGTGTGCCCTGGCCAGCAGCTGCGGGAAACACACCTGTTAATGCTAGGCCACACGTGGGGACCCCATGAGGACCCCCAGGGACCCAGAGATGCAGCCCCCAGGGGCGTGACAAGAAAGGACGACCATGGAGGCAGAGTAGCCCTCAGCCCGAAGCTGTCCTGATTGGACACAAGACTCAGGGAGAGAGGGGTCCAGGGTGAGGTGGGCACCCCGCTGCCCCGGGGACAGGAAGGGCAACCCCCACCCGTCCTTCCAGAACCGGGAGATGTGAACTCAGTGTGAAGCAGGCCGGGTGGGCATTGGGGGCGGTGGGCAGTGACCTACGGCTTCCGCACTCGGAGCTGTTGTAGGGCCCGCTCCTGCACCGGACGCAGCTGGCACTCCCGTCCCCGTTCCGGCGCCTGAAGCAGCCTGGGCCGGCAGAAGCAGTGGGAGACGGCTCAGCCCGCCACCCGCTGGCCGAGCGTCTGCAGTTCCCGTTTGTACGGGTTCTCATTCCGGGCGCTAATTCAGCCGTTCTGGAGGGACGGCCTCAGAACCGTCTCGCACTCGAGACAGGGCCTCCCGCCTCCACGGCCTTGACCACCGGGCTCAGGCGCCTCCCCCTGGGGCTCGCAGTCCTCACTCAGCCAGGTGTGACCTGGCTCTGCAGCCCACCCCTTCCCGGGGTCCCAGCCCCTCAGACCACTTCCCGCCCACACTGCCCCTGCCACCAGCTGCCGCCTGCCCCGGGGCTGGGAGCGGACGGGCTCCGCCCGGCCCGTGACTGCCGGACAGTCCGTCTTGCCAGCTGCACCCTCCCAGGGCAGGAGTTTTGTCCCACTCCATTATTACAGTTTTTTAGACAGAGAGGAGAAGGGAAGGAGAAAGAGAGGGAGAAAAACATCTACGTGTGGTTGCCTCTCACGAGCCCCCTACTGAGGACCTGGCCCGCAACCCAGGCCTGTGCCCTGACTGGGAATCGAACCAGCGACCCTTTGGGCCGCAGCCCACACTCAGTCCACTGAGCCTCACCAGCCAGGCCCACTATTACTCCTTAACGTCCCCGACACTCGGCACAGAGGTGCGCAAGCACGCTCGCCCACTCTGAGTGCGGTGCCGGACGCCAGTGCTGGCGGGGCTGTGCCCGGCGGAGGCAGCGGGCCCTCACGGGACGTCAGACGTGCAGCCCACGCGGACAGCCAGCGCGGAAGGGAGGCCTTTCTGCCGTGACACCGAGCAGCGGCAGGGCCTGGAGGGCGACGGCACAGCCAGGACCCACGGGAGCCCCCGAGAGGCCGTGTCCGCACGGGCCCAGTGGGACTCCAGGTGGAGTCAGGCTTCCGCTTCCGGTGCGAACACGGCTTCTCTTCTAAAGCGCCGAGTTTGGCTCCTTCCCTCGACGTTTCTCGGGAGGGGTGGGGCAGGGTGGGCTGCGGGGAGGCACCTGGTGTCGGCTCCAGGAGGCCCGGCACCGGGCCTGGTGAGACGCAGCGCCTCCCCGAGAAGCCCCAGCTGCGCTGAGTGCAGGGACGAGGCACGGCCAGACAGCCAGGGCCAGACGCGCCTCAGACGCTAAGGCTGATGCTGGAGCGCGAGGGGCTTTGAAAACCCCCAGTGCCTGCTGGGCTGGGAGGGTGGTCGCTTCCTAGCAGGGTCAGGAACTTGCAGACACCTGAGGACCTGCAGGCCAGAGGGTTCACCCAGATCTACGACCCTGCCGGTGAACTCTGAGGACGAGGCCTCGGTTGCCTTTTAAGAGTCTGCTCCGGGGGGTCCCCGTGAAAAGGCCGCGCCTCCCAGACTGAGGAGCACGCCCGGCATCACAGCCCCGCCGAGCTCACGGAGCGCTCAGCCCTCGGCCAGGCCAGGCTGACTGCGGGGGCAAACCAGCCGTCCCGGGGCTGCCCGGGGCAGCCGGGCGCGGGGAAAACTGCACTGCAGCAGAGGTCCTACTGCGCCCGTGTGCACACGGGAGGCTGGGCCTGCTCACGTCTGAGGCGTGCCCGCCTGTGGGCCGGACCGGGTGGGCCTCGCCAGCCGCCCCCGACGCCCGCCCACCCGGAGTCGCCACGGCAGGTCACACGTGGCATCCTCGGCACCGGCTGCCGGGTGGGCAAATCACAAAGGACACGAGGACCCCAGGGCCACCACCAGACGGCTGAGCGACCGACCAGGAGTCCGTCACAGTCGGCCCCCGCTGTCCTCACTCCAGCTGCATCTGGAAGCTGTCTCCGCTGGCCGCCCTCTGGACTCCCGTCTGGGTCTGCATTTGCTCCAACCGTCATCCTCCGTTTTCCCTTTGTTTCCACGAAGGCGCCTCCTCCTGGGCGCCTTCCAGCCCGCCAGCACCCCCCCACAGAGGCCTCGCTGCAGGGGGCCCACCCGCCACGCCACCTGCTGGCGACACACAGCTGCCTGTGGACCGAGGCTGCTCTGGCGCGTGGGACAGTGCCCCTGCGGGCTCCTGTCTGCTTGTGCCTCCAGCTACCGGCCCGAGTTCCAAGTGTGGGGCGGAAGGAAGCCAGAACACAGTCGCAAAATGCGCCTCTTGGACGCAAACGTTATCTTCAGCACAAGACACTTAAAAAACGCAGGTGCAGGTGCAGGTGCAGGAAGGGCGCTCTCAGCCCCTCCTCCCCACGAGGGCTCCGTGCCGGGCACACGTGTTCACACCGGCCTGGCTGCTGCCCCCGTCAGTGCCCCCCATCGGCCCCGTCGGAGGGCCCAGCTGGGACTCCCTGGGAGCAGAGCCGGCGTCCTGCCTCCCCGCACCCCCCCACTGCTTGGCGCCCGTCTCCCCACAGGGCACTGCCCGCACCGCCCAGGATGAGGCGGCCGGGCCAGGAGGGAGGCTTGCATGGGGCCTGCCCCTCCCACTCCCCTCCGCCCTCCTGGCCCCCACCGACGTGGGGAGCTTGACAGCCACCCCCAAGGCTGGCCTCCGCCGGCTCACGCCGAAGCGCCTACCTGGGCCACACAGGCTCGCGCCTGGGCAGGTGGTGTTGGCGTCCACCACGTCCACACAACACGCGGGCTGCTGGCCCTACAGGGAAACCGCAGTCGGCATCCAGGCCCTGCCGGCAGGCGGCTCACGCCGGGCCCAGGGGTGAGACCGCAGGGGAGGGGCCCACCTCCACGAGGGGCTGGGACTAGACAGCTCCAACCTCCCTTCCTGGCACCTCAGCGTGACCAGGCGATGGGGCACCTACCACGCTCTCTGAGGACTTGCTGGCAACTTCCACCAGGAGGCCGGCCAGGAGGACGGCGCGCTGGAGCGCCATGTCCCGGAGCTCAGGGTCTGCAACAGAGAGGGGCGCTGGGGGGCCGCGGGGTTGGGGGGCGCAGGGCCTCACCCGCCCTCCAGGACGCCAGCGGCCAGGACCGCTGAGCTGCCGGGAGTCCCACAGCCTGAGTCCTGCCGGTGCGTGGCCTGGGAATCCAGGTACCCGGCGGGGCCCCCGGGGGTCACTATGCAGCCAAACCGGGCGGGGCCTCGACTGGACTTCCCACAGGGAGCCCACCGGTGGGGGGACCATCTGACCTGGGCTCTGGGCAGCACCCCAGCAGCCCCCGGAGGGGGCCTGAGCAGAGGCGGGGCAGGCGGGCGGGGTGAGCAGTCCCTGCAGCGGAGCTCAGTCAGGCCTGGCCACCGTCACCTCGTTCCGCCCCCCACCTGCCCGGGCCTGAGCCACCACGTTGCTACGTAAGCCGACCTGCGTGTCCCTGAGGTGAACTGTCAGCCTTAGCAAATCGCTGTCAACTCGAGGGTGGTGACCACAGTCACATCCGCCTCAGACACAGCGAGGCCAGCATTTTCACACATCAAAGTGACCTCTAAGAAGACCCCGCACTTGACAGAAACAGCTGAGGGGGAGCCGGGAGGGGAGTTTCGGGTCCCGAGAGTCAGAGCCCACAGCAGCAACCCCCGGGGAACTGCCCGAGCCTCCCTCCCAGGGGGCCGAAGACAGCGCATCCGGGGCCAGGCAAGGGGCCAGGGGCTCCCGCCCGAGGGCCCTGGGGGAGGGCCCAGTGCCCAGGGCCCAGGCCAGCCTCCCGGAGCAGGGGCGGCCGGGGGGGCAGACGGGACACACGCACCACACACCAGGGAGCCTGAGCAGCGACACCTCCTCTCCGGCCTGTTAAGCGCTGCCCCCGCCCCTCCCCGAGGGACCCCCTTTCTGCAGTGAGACCCCTCTCTTCACCCAGCAGCTGCTGACGTCATGCACGCAGGGGCCCCTCTGCTGTAGGGCGGCATCCAAACCGTCCACTTAGGGACCGCCTTTCCTGCCTCATGGGAGAGCCCAGAGGTCGGGGCCCTCCCGTGCACTCTGCGGCGAGAGGCACCCCCAGGGTCACACCGAGTCACAAAACACCATTTCTGTTCAGCACTCAAGGCCAGCAGGATGGCGGCGCGTCCCAGGGACGCAGAGGCCACGGCTGGGCGCTGCAGGCAGCAGCACAAGCAGCTGGGACAGCACCTGCGAGTCCACCGGGACAGACGTCAGGGGAGGGCGGCTCCCCACAGACCTCC
This sequence comes from Trachops cirrhosus, assembly GCA_028533065.1. Taxonomy (NCBI): domain Eukaryota; kingdom Metazoa; phylum Chordata; class Mammalia; order Chiroptera; family Phyllostomidae; genus Trachops; species Trachops cirrhosus. The sequence continues at coordinate 184,107 of CM052542.1, forward strand.
ACACGGGACACAGGGTCCGGTCCCTCGGTGACACCACCTGACCCAGGTGACCCAGGATGACACCCCCGGGGTGTCCTGCAGATGTCAGGTGCCCCCGATATCGTGCAGTGAGGAGCCACCTCACCTGTGGGGCGCTGTCCCCGCACACCCACAACCCCGGTGTCGCCGGAGAACACACACGAGACAAGCCCAACGTGAGGGACGCTCTGCAAAAGACCTGAGCGGTCTCCGCAGAGCAGCCACAGCCACGCAACCCGGGAGGGGCTGAGACGCTGCCCCAGGGCGCAGGACAAAGGGGACGTGTGGCATCCGGCACGGGTGGGCAGGGGGAGGGACAGGCACTGCAGGACGTCCAGCGTCCAGGCTGCTCCTGCGGGTGGACGCGTGCGCCAGGGTCAGCTCGGTGTTCCTGTTCGGAGGCGCGGGGCTGCCTGCAGCTCTCCTGAAAGGTGGGACTGCTCCGACATTTCTAAAGGAAGTTCCGAAAACGCTGCAGACCACCGATAAAACCGATAGGCAGGTCAGAGAATGGGAGGTGACGTTTTTGTCTCCAGAAGGCACGAAGGACTTCACGGCTCAGTAGTTTGGGAAGAGGCAAAAGGCTGGATCGGGCACTCCCGAAAAGGGGTGCACAGGCCACGGAGCGGCCAGGAGGGCTCAGGTCAGTGAGCTCAAGGGGGTGCAGGCGGAAGCCGCTGCGGCCGCGAGTCCCAAGAGGCACCTCCACCAGGCGTCTGCCCGACGGCAGGGAGCACCCGCCGCAGGAAACAGGCGCAGGAGTGCGCACCACCTCCGCTCGGGAGCCAGACAGGAGGGACCCCCAGCTCCGTCGCAGGCCTGCGGCGCGTCCCCAGGACAGGAGGTGACGCAGGAACCTGAGCAGGAGGAAGGGCGGGTGCAGTTCAGCTCCTCACAACGAGGTGCACGAGGTAAATCTAAGCAGGGATGGCGGGAACCAGGGCGCTTGCTTCTGGGGGTCAGGTCTGGAGAGGCTCACGAGGTTTCTGCCAGCTCTGGTGACCGTGACAAGTCAGCAGAGACCATGCTTGTTTCTCACGTTTCGGAGCCGGGGAGAAGAGAGGTCCAAGACTCCCCCAGGAGGTTCGGGGTCGGAGGCCCCTCCTGATGCACAGACGGCGTCCCCTCGCTGTCTGCGTGCGTGGCCTCTCCAGGGAGAGCTGGGACAGGGGTCCCTCCCCTCTTAGCAGGGCACTGTCCCACCAGGACCCACCCCTCTGACCTCATGTCACCCTAGGCACCTCCCAAGGCCCCACCTCCACCCTCACACAGGGTCAGGGGTCCGACTCATGGACTTGGGGACACAAGCCTTCAGCCCACATGAGGGGACCTTCGGGGCGACAGGAGTGTTTTCCTGCGTGATGGGGGTGCAGGTAACACAGCTGGGCGCAACTGCCAGAACTGGTCAGGCTGGACTGCGATCCCCACTGACGGGAATTACAGCTCAAAACCAACTGAGTAAACGCAGTTCCCTTTCTGTTCTGAAACCTCAGTGGGCCAAGGGCTACACAACCGGATAAAACAATTTCTGCGAGGTCCTGGGAGATCTGACCACTTAAACTGAACTACTGGTGCATGTTCTCTCAAGCGCCTATTTTTCCTGTGAAGAGCTGCTTTCAATGGGCGTCCTCCGGTCACGGGGATTCTAATCGAGTCACACGGGAAGGTAACTGGGGGGGATGACCCTCAGTCAGCCGGGCAGGGGTCAGGTGCTGGCAGGACAACCATGTGCACAGGCTCCCCGGCAGGAAGGCCCACCGGGCGACCACCAGGACGGCGCACGGGGGTGGCAGTCTGACAGCTGGTTGCAGGTGCGCGGACCTTTCCGCTTCTCCCACCGTTAAGACGTCCATTTGCTCTGCCTTCGGGAGGAATGGGCGGGGGCCGAACGGGGTGGCGTGTGCACGTGCCAGGAAAAGAAGCTTTCTGCACGATCCAGACTATTTTCTTCTAGAACAAGCTTCTACAAACAACCCGGCATGAGGACCCTGGCTGGACCCCGAAGCCCGACAGGGACAGACCAAGGATGCCTCCTCCGTTCGCGGCGGCGACACTGAGAACAACGCGAACAGCGCGAATTCGCTGGGACGCGGCGGTTAAGAGTTGTCACAAAACAACTGTGGGGGTAGAAGTTGTATTTGCCAAAACGCTGTTCCTTGAAATGCTCTAAAAAACGTACCCAAACCACCTGGTCTCATATCACACCGGAACTAAAACATCTATTGCATCGTTACGGTGACATCGCTCAAATGCGACGGGGACACCTGCGTTACGGCTAAACCTGCATTATTTCGGGGCGATGAAGGCGCTAACCTCTGAGAAGAGGCCCGTCAGGTTCCGGACGGTCCAGCGCGGCCGGATGCCGTGGGGAGGCAGTTCGGAGACGGGGTTCCTGGTCCGGGTACGGGGGCTCCCTCAGGCCACGACGCCGGGGATCCGGTCGTTCTGGGGTCCCCGCGGATTTTTGTCCGGCCTCCGCGCCCCGCCCCCGCACCGAGACTGTCCGGCCCGGGTGTCTGCGCTCCTAGGGCCGCTCCTAAGCCCCCTGTCCCCGCGGTCCCCACGGTCCCCGCAGCCCGGCCGCCCCCGGCCCCTCACTCACCCCCGCGCCCTTTGGGTTCTTCTTTCGTACCCCCCGCCCTCCGGGCGGTCGCGCCGTAACCCCTGGGACTTGTAGTCTCTCTGCTGCCGCAGCCCAGGTTCTGGGGCGCGAGACTCCCAGCCCAAAACTACATATCCCGGCGGTCCTTGCGAGAGCTAGCTCTCGCTAGATGGGTTCCGGCACAGGATGCTCGCGAGGCCGTAGGAGGCGCGCGGAGCAATCTGGGAAGTGTGGTCCAGAGCGCCTCGGTCCTAGGCTCCGGGCTCTGGAGTGGACTACGCAGTTAGGGGAGGGACTACACTGCCCAGGATTCCTCGCGCGCGGGCCATCTTGGGAGTTGCTAGGAGACAGGAAAGGGTGGCTGCAACAGGCCATTAGAGGCGTCCAAAGACCGCATTCTGGGCGGTGCTGCGTCCGTCCAGACAAACTGGGCTGCTGGTTCTAGTCCCCCTGCTGTCCGCGCGGCGCTTCTCGCGAGAGGAAGCCCCGGGACTCCTGTCTCCGCCAGTCCCTCGCTTCGTGGAGGCTGCTGCGAAATGCTGACAGCACGTCCGCCCGCGGGGCGACGGCGTTGGTGGTGTTTGTCTGTGGTCTTAAGTCTTAAGCGGGGATGGAGAGCTTCGGCCTCTGGTCTTCGCGACCCTGGGCGCCTCTGCCCCTTGACGGGACTCGAGAAAGTGACAGCAAGTGGGACCCGCGGTGTCACTCACGTGGCAGGAGACGCCGCTGTCTGGGAGTACCGCAGAGCCCGCAGACGGACCTGCTTCGGCGGCACCCGACGTCCGCTAACGACGCCTCCTGCAGAACGCAGACCTGCCAGCTCCGGCCCCGACGCCTGGCTGCGCGCCAGCGCGGTCCGCGTGGCGGCCGGGGCGGGGTTTTCCCTGCGGGCAACTCCTGTTGGGAGGCCTCGGAAGAAACCTTGTTCCCGGGCTGTCTCGCAGCCCAGGATTGCCACTCTTGGGGTGATGTCCAGCCTTTGTAGGGTCAGGGTTAAATAGGATTTCACGGCGCCTGGTCAACGCCCTCTAGGGCGTGCAAAGCTGGCCCCGGGGGGAGGGTGTGTGTCAGGGAGCTTCTGAGAGAAAAGAGCGAGGCTGACCGCTGCCCATTTAGTGCCCCGCACGGTTCTACCTTCCCTGGTGGTGAAGTTGGCCCACGGAGCACAGCTGGCAGGAAAGGTCACCAGGGCTGCTCTGTGCCCTTGGGTGGAGCCGGTTTTCCTCAAGGGCCACTGCTCCGAGAGCAGTGCCTGGGCTGGGGAATCGGAGCAGAGAGATCTGTGGCCTTGGTCTGGGCCAGGAAGGACATCCACGCGGTGCGTGGACTCACATGCGCTCTGCAGGACGCCCTGCACGCACTTCCGCACGAATGTGGGCAGGCAGGTGTGCCCTTGGTTCCTCTCAGCTGGTGAGGCTGATGGGACTGGCTCCTCTTCCCACTGGAACTCCACCCTATGGACTCCTGGGTGCTCCCCACTTAGTCCCAAAAGCTGCCGGGTCTAGGTGAGAGGACTGGCACCCTGGGCTGGCTTTGTGCCAACACCGAGGCAGGTGGAATGCGTGTGTGAGGTCTCAGGCTCTGCCACTGAGCCGCCCTAGACAGAAAACAAACGCTACTACTGAGTGCTTTGCACAAGTCAGCACCTCAGTGAGTCGAGTCAGGTGTGTGCTCCTGACAGGGTGTGGATCCTGTCGGCGTCCCTGAGGTCGTGTGGGTACCAGCCGGGTGCTGGTCAGGAAGAGGAGCTGCAAGGGTGGGCCACCGGGCCGAGTCCTGCAGGTCCTCTTCCTGTGCTGATGGCGTCTCAGGACATGTGTCCCCAGCGTGAACACCCTGAGTTCTCAGCGAACGCAGAGTGCCGGCCTCGTGGTGGTGGGGGGGGGGGCTATCCCCCAAGCAAGGGTGTTGTGTCCGGGGGAGTGCCTTTTCTCTTCTCCGCCTGTGTCTTCTCTTCTGGATGATGGCATTTGCTGAGCTCTCATCAGAAGCCGGAGATCTGATTCCAGGACGCCCCCAGGGCCTCTGGCAGGAGCTGATCTGTCTCCAGGTCTGGACACCCTGTCTCCACCCATCAGAAACTCGGGTGTGAGCGCCCAGGACGAGAAGGCCGCTGACAGCGGCAGGTTTTCAGGTCAGTGGCTCTGGCAGCAGCAGCGAGAACACCTGAGAGCCGAGTTGTACCTGGGAATGCGACCACTCGGCGGCCGGTGTGATCAGGAGGAGCCCCGGCTCCTGGCGCTTGGGCATCTGAGAGCCCGATTTCCGTCTGCGGGCAGCATCCGCTCTGCTGTCTGCGAAGCGGCTCCCCGGGTGCCCTGCCTGCTGCGCGTGCGTCACAGGGCGTCCCTGCTGCACCCGCCTAGGAGCTGCCGCCACGGCCTGGGTGGTTTTCCGAAGCAGTGGACAGTGCCCTGAGCTTTGCCCTGCCACGTGCAGGAGTGAGTTGGCGGAGGTCTCCCCGCGGGGGCCGGCCTTCTGAGCTTTGCGAGGGGTCTGGAGCCGTGCTCGTTGGGGACGCATAGGTCCCCAGTGCTCGGCAAGGCCCTCTGGGTTCTCTGCCAGAGCCCCCGGAGTTTGGAGGGCACACGCAGCTCTCACCCTGTGCCCCGCAGGCCCGGTGCTTGCCTCTGCCGAAGGGTCCCCAGACCCTCCACTCCACTCCCTGAGCCGAGGCGGGGCAGTGTGGGGCAGTCAGGCGCATTTCTTGGGATGACTGTGCTTTGTCGCCTGATGTCAGGGCCTTGGAAACCGGGGTCCCTAGGATCCCGGGTGGGTGTCGGCTGGGGGAGGGTGGAGACGGGTCCCTGTAACGCCATCTTGGCCAGAAGCACAAGTCTGTTTCTGCTTTAATTTTCACCTCCCATCCACCCGTCCAGACGCCCAGTCCCGGCCCCTCAGGGGAAACGGGACCCTTTGAGTGCGAGCAGTGGTCGCCCCCACTCCCCGAAACAGCGCCGCCCTCCTGGCCTTTCAGCTTCCCTCGGCAGCTCCTACACCCGGCCCTCCGCTGTGCGGGACGGTGCCGGGCTCTGGCTTGAGCCGCGCCCAGCGCAGCCTCGCCTGGTCTCCAGGGCCGCGTCCTCGGGGACAGGAGATGGCCCAGCCGAGCAGGGCACACAGCCTCGTGTGCACTCACCCCATCCCCGCCCTCTGGCTGTGTGCCCGGGTGACAGCTGTCATCCTCCGTGTGTCCGCCGTGGCCTGGACTTGCTGCACAAGTGCCCCCTGTCCCCTCCTGAGGTCAGGCCCTCGGGTCTGCCTTCTCCTAACAGTGGGGTTGGGGCTCAGGCTACAGCAGGGCCCACCTGGACACCCACCTTCCTGGAGCCCCTGCCTGGGCTGTGCAGGCCTGTCCCATCCCTTCCTGTAAGGCGGGCAGGGGTCACGGCCCCTCCAGGGCAGGGGGGGGCCCCAGGAGACCTGTGAAGCTGTTATGGGGGCGAGGGCAAGTCGTGAAGTTGAGGAAAGGTCTTCTTCAGGTACACGTGACGGGCAGTGACCCCATGTGGCCCAGACAAGGCCACGAGAGGGGTCTCTGGACCCCTCCCCGCAGCCCCATGCGAGGTTCCATCGGGTTAAGGGAGAGAGTGAGGACGCCTCTCGGGAGCTCATCATGTTGAAGAAAAATGTCTCCACTGAAATGGAAACTGCTCACTCTCTGGACACAGACATGCAAGCGACCACACAGCGGTCACATGGAGATGGTCCCTGAAGACCACCGGGGCAGGTGGCGTGAGGCAGGGGCAGGCAGGTGCTCAGTGAGAGCTCCTCTGGCCAGCCCGCAGCAATGTCTGGGGGGCGGTGCTGCCTCGGGCCACGGGGGGTCGTGACCCTCGAGGGCACCTTCTGTGTGTGTGTGGGGGGGGAGGGTCAACCAGGGCCTTGTGTGCAGATGGAGTTGGCCCACGCTCATGTCTGTGACGCCCGAGAACTTGCCCTACGCGAGAGGGTGGGCTTCGCGGCCGGATCATCTCTCCCGGAAGTTACCTGGACTTGGTATTATAAGGTGAAATCCTACTAAACTAATGCACAGCGTTAGAAAATTTAAGAGAACTTTTGGGAAAACTTTTGTGTAAGTTGAATTTAGATGTCCATCTTTTACATCTTTTATTTGAGGTTTTGTTAGACAAAGCAGGAAAGGAAATAGAACGTGTTATATTTGTAAATACAGTTTAAAATATGTGAAGGTGGAAAAAGACTCCAAGAGACACTTCCCTGGAGAACACACGCAGGGGGCAGACGCCCCCAGGGAAATGTAACTAAAACCCCCGAGTCGCCACACGCCCCCCGAACAACAGCCCGCGCCGGGGGCTGCAGGGAAGGGAACGTGGAGCGGGCTCCCGGAGGCTGCGTGGCGGCACCCGAAAACACCGGGTCCGCCGGCCGCGTGACCGGCAGCCGTGTCCCTGGGTGCTGACCCCGCAGAACCAAGCACGTCCACAATCACCAGGCCCCAAGCGGCGGCCCTGGGCCGAGGGAGGCCACACGGAGGACAGCTCCCAGCAACAGCTCGCGGGGGTCTCCAGGGCATTTGCAGGGAAAAGATCCGCTTTCACGAGGGCCCACGCTGTGCAGTTCACCCGTCTCACATTCCTGAGACGGCAAACGCCGGACATGGAGGACAGACGGTGCGCGTGTCGGACTGGGGACGGCGGGCCGCTGCAGGGGTCACAGGAGGGGTTCTGGGGGCGGGACGCAGCGTCTCGGTTTGGGGAGGCCACGAGAGTCCCACAGGAGACTGGTGACAACCAAGCACAGGGCACTAGTGCCTCGATTTTAGGAAGGTGTCACCGGTGGGGAGCTCAGGTCTGCCTCCATCTGGACTGGACAGCCCCTAGGTGTTTGGTTTCCGTCCTGTCTCCCGAAGCCCCGTGACATTCCTCATAGCTTGTTCCTGCAGCATTTGTACAGAGCGATGACAGGCCCTGGTGGCCCGCACCAGCAGAAAGCAGGGGGCCGCGTGGAGCGGCCGGCAGAGCGCGGGACCAGCTCCGGGGGCCAGGATTGCCCCAGAGGAGCTGAGCTTGCAAAACAGCCCCCTCCAGGGCTCCTGAGCAGCTGTGGGCCCTTCTGCCGCTTCCCCTGAGGAGGAGGCGTGCCCGGGCCCAGCTCCACGCCCCCCGACGCTGCCCCCCACAGGTGGGGCCCATTCCCTGCACGTTGTTCCTGGGCCCACTCTTCCATGTGTTGCCGGGAGGGTGCTTCACCGTCCACGCAGCTGTTCCTGGAGCTGGGACTCGTGGGGACGTGGGCAGGCTCAGGACCCTGGTTCCCCTCCAGGACGCAGTCCACGGGGCTTTGTAACCCAACCCCCAGAGCCCCCACCCCCACCCCCGCAGGGACGCAGCCCAGGGGGAGCAGGTGGAGGCGGCTAGCTCTTCCCAACCGCAGGCAGATGCTGGGGAGGCTCGGTCACCAGCTACTCCATCGCCCAGGTTACAGAGCAGCCTTAATGGCCGGCTGCCCCCCCGCCCCGGGGTTCTGGACCAGGCCCCTTTCCCGGGCTGGGCCGCACGGCTGGCTTCGGCCCCCAGTCCTCATGAGGGAAAAGAGCGGCCACTGGCAGGACCCCAGGGCACAGCAGGGTGCCCAGGCCTGTGTGTGTGTGTGGGGGGGTGGCGGCACCCAAGCCCCCAGGAACCGAGGGTCACCTGGTGAATTTCGAGAAGAGGCTCCTCACCAGCTGCAGGGCTGCAGGGACGGGGCCTGGGCTCCAAGTGCCGTTGGCCTTGCCGGAACCTTCTTCAGCACCCAAGCCTGCGAGGGGAAGCCGGCCTCCTGTCCGTGGTCAGCAAGCCACAGACAGCCCCGCCTCGGTGGTGGACTGAGGCGACCAGGTCGCAGCTGCCTTTGGGTCTGTGACCGGGACCCTGGTCCGCAGCCGGCGCCCAGCAGCCCACAGATGGGGGGAGGGGCAGGCCCTCTGGTGGCAATTCTCTGGCAGCCTGCAGGGGGCGCCCCCACCCAGCAGCCGGGCCAGGATGTGCAAGGGCTGCCCACGCCCCCACTGCCCAGGCTTTCTGCCCCAAGTGGGAGGAGGTGAAGTGAGGCCCCCAGGGTGTGAACCTGGGCCCTTGCACAGAGGAATGCTGGGCGCTCCTGGGGTCAGCACCGAGGCAGCCTTGGGGGAGGGGGAGAGGGGCCTCGCCTTGACCTGTGCCTCCACGTTCCAGGCACCTAAAATCCCTGAGTCACGGCTTGCTGGGGGCCCCCGAACCCTCACGGCATGGCAGGGAGGCATCAGACTACCTGGCACACCCCCTGGGCCGCTGCCCCAGGCCCTCCTGTCTCAGAGCCCCTGCAACCACGAGTCCCCACCCCCAGGACAGTCTGGGGTGACTCCTGGGTCCCGACCCAGGTCCTCTGACGGACCGGACCGGGGGCAGCGGGGGTGGACGGATGCCCCAACCCCACCCAAGGCCACAGGCCTACCCGTATCCCCTCTGCGCAGCGAGTGCGCCAGGTTCTCCACGGAAACGGGACAAGTGAGACGAAGCCATTTGCTAGGACTCTCAGCGGTGGGGAAGCTGGGGACCCAGGAGAGCCAGTGGGAAGGCCGAGGCCCACCAGGCAGGACGGACCCAGCAGACGGAGGGGGCCCACCCTAGGGGAGGGCGGCCGGCTGGACTCGGCACCCCGACTTAAACACTAACCTCATCCAAACGCCCTCCCGGCAACACCTGAGCAGGAAGCCGGCACCGAGGCCCCTCCCAGTTGGTGCCAAGCAGCGCGGAATCGGCCGCATCGGAGGGGCTGCAAGGGGCGAGTTAGTGACGTTCAGCATCGACAGCACAGCGAGTGGGGGTGGGAGCTCTCAGGAAACGGGTTGCAGAGGCTGAGAGGGCACCCCGCGGGACCCGGTGCGGGAGAGCCCAGCGTGCGGGGCCCCGTTCCCGAGGAGCCCGAGGAGTGGAGTAACAGCGGCTCGAGCAGCCTTCCCCACTCTGTAGTCTTCACGCGCCGAGTGCCAGACCAGCCCACACACAGGGTGAATGGCTTCCGAGAACAAAAGCAAAACGACGCTGAGGGCCCGACCTGGCAGCTGTGACCCGGGCACCAAGCGCAGGGTCCTCATCTCAGGACTCAGCACCCTGAAGGGGCACCTGTGACCACAGTGACCGGACGGCACTTCCAAGGTTGCTTCTAAAAGGGGTGTGGCTGGTCTCAACCCAGGGGAGGCAGCCCGGGGGCCCTCCTGCTGAGATGGTGCCACTGTCCCACACGGCGGTGGCCGCCCGGTGCCCCGCCAGCCACGGACGCCGGCGGCCACCTGCTGCTCTCAGGCTCTGCACCCGGGGCGTCTCTCACACAGCAGCAGGGAACCAGCCCCGAACACGGGGAGCTCAGTGTCCCTGGGCCGGCCTTCTCCCACGCCACCCAGCCCTGCCCTGCACCCCCACAGGGAGGCCTGGAATGTGGGGCAACCCCAGGCCCCGTACCGCGGCCCTGCCCCCACGGCGAGCTGAAAGGACCCTCCCCCTTTAGGCCCAGTTACTATGGATCCTGGGCACCAAGCCCTACCCTGCGCAGATGTGTATTTAGCCATTAAGGGCTTACAGGACAAAGGACAGGCAAGGCTTGTCACGGCTGAGGAGGCACACTGCAGGGTGACTGGCCAGGGAGGGGGTCCGTGTGGGGCCAGGGAGGGGGCGTCCCGGCCCCTGACCATTTGCTGGAGCACTTCAGGTTTCCTGAGGATGGAGCTTTAAGGCGTCCCACCCGGCAGGGGACGAGGGGGAGGGTCCTCTGGACATCTGTCGCCTGTGCTGAGGGTGTGGCGAGCCCGAGCTGGGATCTGGGCCAGTGGCTGAAGACAGTTCCTGATGCCAGTCTGTGTGTGCTGATGGAGCGATAGGGGGGCGGGCGTGATTACAGGGATGAGAAGCCCAGAGTACCTTCCTGTACCGAGGCTCTGGGCCGGAAAGACGCCGGAGGGCAGCTCTCCTCGAGGCCCAAGACGGTGGGTGGCCTCTCGGCCAGACTGAGCTGACGTCCCAGACTGCCAGGGCTCTGCGCCCTGTGCTCACCCAGCCTCAGGGGCAGCGTGATGGCCCTGCCTCCTCAGAGCAGTGTGTGTGTGGGGGGGAGTCCGCCTGCAGGCCTCTCCTGGCGGCACCAGCCCCAGGCCTTGCTCACCGTGGCTGGGCTGTGCTGTGGGGACCCAGCCACACAAGATCAGAGGCTGGGAAGGGCCCGCCCTGGGCCACAGCAGTGGGTGGCTGCTGGCTGAGCTGGGATGGGCCCCCAGAGCTGGCCCCGGGCTGGTCAGTGTTTACCCAGGGCTCACACCTGCATTCCCACGAGGACAGCTCCTGCCCAGCCCAGGGCTGCCCAGGGCAAGGGGGCCTGGCAGGGGTGGCTTCTGGGTCCAGCCCTGTCCTCTCGCTCACTGCCGGGGCATCTCCTGGGCGGGCACAGGCTCTGAGCACCCGGGTCGCCCACCCAGTCAAGACCACATTCCCTCTGCTTCCTGGGTGCTAGGCCTGGTCCCACCAAGGGTCACCGCCTGCCAGAAGACCACCCCCAAGTTCCCTGGGGCTGGCACAAAGCACACAGCCACCTTCCCAACGCAGACACTGGAGCCGCCCCCTCTGCACAGGAGGCTGCTGCCGGCTGCCAAGGAGAGGGAGGTGGGGGTCCAGCCCAGGAGGGGCCGTGGGAGGCCCTGCAGCTCTGAGCGGGGTCCCCTGGACCACCCTGGAGTGTTGGCCCAGGGGGTCTCAGTGTCCCCAGGGGCGGCACCAAGGGATCTGAGGATGTGGCTGCCTGCAGAGCCCTCGGGGCGGGCCTCACTCCCTGCTCCTGGCTGAGCCAACCGCCTCCCCGGGGCTGGTCTGGGAAGTCAGCGAACGCAGGGGACCCAGGTGTGATCGCCACCCGCCTGGGGCACTGGCTGTCTGACCTCGCCCCTGGCACTGTACTCGGGAACCGGAGACAGGTGGTCCTGCGACACCCTGTGGTGGACAGGCAGCTGCCGGGCCAGACGGTGTCCCGGTACACGGCCACGGCTGCCCGTGAGAGGTGACAGTGACCAGGGCGAAACTCTCACAGTGTTGTCGCGAGTGGACAGAGCCGCACTGGCTTTTAACCAACATTCACTAATTTGTGTTACGTTTACTATGTTGAGGCCAAAACTTTGCAAGCAAACACCCCAAAGTGCCGGCGGTGGTGATGCTAGAGGAAGGTCAGTGCCGGGGTCATCCCTACCCACTCCCACTCCACAGTGGCTGGCTGGTAAGTGACCGGTGAGGGGCCAGTGGGGGGCCAGCGGGGGCCAGCGGGGGCCAGTGGGGAGCCAGCGGGGGCCAGTGAGGGGCCAGCGGGGGCCAGTGGTCCAACCCCACTGCCCAGCTCACAGCTGAGTGACCTCTCTTGAGAGCTGGTGCCTCTGGCTGGGCCTGCAAAGTCCCTCCCCCAGGGCTGGCCATGGTGGCTGGCTCTAGGAGAGCCCATGTCTAGGCGCTGGACATCGTGTTGTGTGGTTCGTCCTTTCTGGAGGTGGCCAAGGGCGGGGAGCGGCTCGTCCCCTTCCCGGCTCCCACTGGCCGCAGCCTGCACCCCCACAGCCTGTCTGTCAGTGGGAGCTGGGGACTGTCACAGGTCCCAGCCCACAAGCCCCTCATAGCCACACTTCATTCCAGAAGGAAAAGCCCCCATCAGTCCCCGTGCTGACCCGACGCTGCCCCATGGGTGTCCCCGCCTTCTGGTCAGCCCTGAGCGTAGCCTTCCGAGGCTAAAAGAACTGGGCACGCCCGAGTGTGCCCTGGGAAGGGTCTTCTCCGGCTCCAGAGCCAGCGGCTGCTCTGCAGGGACCTCCTGGCCCCCGTGCTTGGGCCCTGGGACTTGAGCGGGGCCAGTGCCGGGTGGAAGGGGCGCCCACTGTGGCTTCCCCCGGCTCCCTGAGCTGTGGCAGGAGCAGGGCCGGCCTCTCCGGCTCCGCCTGCCCAGCCAAGGGGCGGACTGTGTGCTCAGCAACCAGGGGCCCGTACTGGACCTGGTGGGGGTGTGTGGAGAATGTTCGTGCACAAGCATAACCACACACACACTCACACTTGCACACGCACACACGTGGTGCCCGCATGCATGTGTGCACAACCACATACACAACCACACAAACATGCACATGTGTGTGCTCCTAGGCACACGCACCTCAGCTGCCCTGCTCTGAGGCCCGACGGTGCCCCCACCGCCATCTGCCCGTGTCCCGGACCTCCCCGTGGGTGGAAAGCCTCGCTGTCACGCTGCCTTTTCCACTCTGGACATGAGACGTCCCTGCAGGTGGAGCGGGTGGTCCCCGAGGTGCAGGACAGGGCGCTGGGCGTGGCAGGCGGTCACCAGGTGCAGACGGACAGGGGCGCAGCCCCCGGACAGGCCGGGTCAGATCGCTGGCCTCTGACGTGGTGCTTCCTCCGGGGACAGACAGCACCTGGACCCTCGGCTGTCTGGGGACGCCTTGCGGCTCCAGCACCACGGCCTCCCTTGGACCCTCGAGGCCGGACCTGCTGGTCCCCCATCCTCAGACCTGCCACTGGGCAGCGTGCGTCCTCCTGCCGTTGGCCGCCGCCCTCAGTCCTGCCAGGGATGTGACCTCTGGTCCTTGCAAGCTCCTGTACGTGTGTGGCTTCCCCACAGTTCGACCCTTTGCCCTGGCCGGCTGGCAGGACCCTGCCCGCTCCGGCCCCTGGACACACTGGTCCCCACACCTGCCCTGGCTCTCAACCATTTCCCCTCTGTCCATTTCCCCCCGGGCTGCTCCCTTGCCAGGAACGCTTCCCCAAGATCCTCACCCCTCCTTTTCTTTGTCCACTGGTCACCCCCAGACTGAGTCATCTCACAAGCCCTGGTCGGTGCCCTTTGCCACCTTGGTCCTCAGCACCAACCCGCCCCTGGTCTGGTTGGAGCTCACAGACACCGTCTGGGTGGTGGGGGTCCCTTGGCCCCTGTCCCCAGGCAGTCTTGCCCATTGATGCGGCATCGACAGCGCCCCCCAGAGGGCTGCTGGTTTGTGATGGCAGGAGGTGAGCACCCCAAAGTGCCCTGTTCTGTCTGTGCTGCCTGCCTGTTTCTGACAGAGGGGCGCTGGCACCCACAGCTGTGCCGTCACCTGAATAAACTCGACCTCATTCTGCTTTAGCGTGTGTGTCTGTGGTTCTGGACATGCGGGGCTTTCCCGAGCACAGCCTCCCGGGGCGCTGCCCGCGGCCCACGGGGGCCGGTTTGTTCTCCGCAACGCTGCCGGCCCCGGTGCCCGGACCCCGTGCCTGCGGACGGTGTGAGCACTTCCAGTGCCACCAGAGTCGCCGCTTACGCACGAACCCCTGCAGTCACCACGAGGGCACAGCGCGGGGCCCTCTCGGTCCCCGGGGCGTCTGGGCAGGGAAGTGTCGGCAAGGGGCGGGGCGGGGGACACGGCAGGGGCGGGCAGGCTGTCCGGTCGGGCTGGAAGCCTGGTGCTCGGTGCGTGGCGCCCACCTTGCCACGGATGAGGTGGTGCGCAAAGGCTGCGGACGAGAATTCCCGGAAGAGGAGCCCAGGGCCGTGCAGGTTCGCGTCCGAGCCCGGTGGCGGAGCCGAGGGGCCCAGCGTGGATGGCCCGTGGGGCTGGGGCTGCAGGCGCTCAGCCGCCCCGTCCTGGCCTTGCTGGGGTTGTCCCTTTTCTCAGACACCCCTCTGCGACATCACGTGAGACCCCTGCTCCCTCCCCGGTGCCTCGACCCATGGGGGACCCAGCTGGGCTGACAGCGTCCTCTGCGGTGATGACACCGCTCCTGTGGCGGCCCAGCGCCCTCCCACGTGCTCCATGAGCAGAGGTCATGCCTGCCCAGATCTCAAGAAACTCGAGGTCTTTTTAAAGGAAACCGGGATTTGGGCGTGGCCCACCCCAGCACGCTGTGTGACGGTCACCTGGGGTAGGGCCGGCCGGCCAGGCTGTCCCCTCCCCCGTCGTGGCCACAGGACCACCGGAGCTCCATGTGACCTCCGCCCTGTCCAGCCGCGGGGTCACGGCCAGAGCTGGGATGAGAGCCCGTGGGAGTGGGGGCCCCACCTGAGGCCCGCTGGCTGCGCTCCAGCGGGCAGTGCGTCCGGCCCGGTGCCTGCGACCGCTTTCTCTTTCTGCTCTTTTCTCCCGTTCCCTCCTCGCTATTACCGACCCGCTGACTTTGAACGGAAAGCCCTGGGCACCCCTGTGCACACAGACACGAGACACAGACCTGGTTTCCTCTCACAGCAGAAGTTAAAAATTATTCAACGTGAAATTCCTGGGCCGTGCTGCGGAGGCCATCGTACCAGGCGAAGGGTTCCACCGCCTTCCGCGGCTGGCCGGGCCGATAACGCCGCCTGGGGGCCTCGCAGCCAGGGCCGCAGCCGGCGCGCCGTCTCCTCGGGACCAGGTAGGACTGAGGCCGAGGGAAGCCTCAGGAAGGAGCTTGTGTTGTGGGGACTGCGGGTGCCTCAACCCCCACCCCTTCTGAGGCTTTTCTCTCCAGGCTGCAGTCCAGCCTGCCCTTGTCTGCCCCGAGCCGGGGCTCTGGCGGCACTGGGATGGCGGGAAGCTCAGGGACTCGGCCGGTCAGGCCCCGGGGTCCCTTGGAGGGAGCCACAGAAGCCGCGGTTCTGCTCTCTGTCGGGGGTAGAGCAGTGCGCCCTCGGCACACAGCTGGGGGTGTCGGAAACGGCTGGGAAAGCCGGGCTGGCCGAGACGCCCGTGCAGGCCAGCTGGCCGGCCACTGGAGGTCTCGCTGTGTGTGGCCGCTGGACCCTCAGCCCCGTGTGTCCGCACAGAAGACACCAGGGGACCCACGGCTCCCGAGGGAGGTTGGGGATTTGGCCCTCCGTGGCGTGTTCGGGTGCTTTGAGCTTTCTGTGGGAAGGACCATTGCAAAGGCCATAAACTGCTCCCCGGCCCTAATTGTGACCCGCCTGGGTGGGAGGGCACAGCCAGCCTGGGCCCAGGAAGAAGGGGACAGGCCCCGGGGGCCTTGGTTTACGCTTCCCGGACACGCGATGCCAGGAAGCTCTTGCCAGGTAATTTATTCTGTGTAGCGAGACAGGTGTGCCATGGACACCCTGTGAGTGTGCGAGGGAGTCCTCCTTGGCTAGAGGAGGACCAGCTTCCGTCCCCAAGGCTGGAACTCAATCCCACCCAGACTCAGGAGCCCGGGGTGGGTGTCACGGGGACTGTGGGGGCACAAAAGAAACAAGATGGGGGCCTCAGACCCGGGGCACTGGGTCTGGAGTGGCCACGTGGGTGTGCCGCCGTGGAGACCTGCCAGGCCAGGAGGGTGGACACGGGTGGGGGGATCCCACGGTGGGAGAGCCCAGAAAACGGATGTTGTCACAGCAGGAAGGAGCGGGTGGGGACCTTCACAAGGTCAGGAGCTGCAGACGAGCCAGGAGAGGTGAGCGACAACCTGCCCTGGACAGCCGGGGGCACAGCCGCTCACGGCCCGGCGCTGGCTGACCTTTGACCGCGGGTCACCCTAAGACGACTGGAGTGACCCCGGCCCGAGAGGATGAAGGCCGCGCCCACTAAGCTTCTAATTTCACGCTGAGTCACTTACGCCTGCGTGTGGTTTCAGAGCCAGGCGTCTCCAGGACGGACGGCCTCCCACCGCGGCAGCCCCCACCCACCCCGGGCCCCCCACCCCCGGTCTATGTGGACAAGCCTCATGCTGTTTGCCGGACTCACGGCGCCACACCGCCCGAGAGCAGCGTCCTGCGTGTCCGAGTCAGGGGTCACCGGGTGCCCCCGAGGACTCGGCAGGCGCTCGCTTCCTCACACAGGCGTGGGCCCCCGTGTCCCAGGAGGGTGCACGCTGACTTCTGTCGGCTTTGCGTGCGAGATCACACCCGGCCGGTGGTGTGCGGCGGTCACCGTCCCCGCTGGGCACGTGTGGTTTTCCCTGGAGTTGATGATCCGCTTTCTATCTTCTCGCTGGAGGAGTTTTCTCTGAGCTCATGACTGAATCACCCCCAGACTCACCAGAGGCCCAGACTGAAAGGCGGGGGGTGCCTGGGGGCGCCCCACAGGAGCCTGCACCTCCCTGGTCCTGGGGGTGCGCAGGGCCGGACCCCAGACCGTCCTGGACTTCACCCTAAAGCTCCCCTTTCCTCCTCCCCGGGCGAGCCTCCCCAGACCCGTCCTTCCTCTTCCTCAGCTTCCTCTTCTTCTTCAGGAGCATGTTCCTTCCCGAGAAAGGGCAGGTGGCAGACCTGTGGCCTTAAAACACCTCCCTTCAGTCTCCCCGAGGGGCCAGCGTGAGGTGCGGACGAACGCCTGGCCGCCACGCCCCCTCGAACCCTGAGCCTCGTCCCAGCGTCTCCCAGCCCCCGACGCTGTGGGTTCTGCGAGGTCACTCTCACTTCTGTTCTCCGGCGTGCTCGCTTTTCTTCTGGAAGTTTCTAGGGCCTTCTTTTTGTCCCATGTTCTGACCGTTCATGAAAACGGCCTTTGTGTGGGTCACTTGCATCCCCTTTGCGAGGTTCCCAGCGGCTTCTTCAGTCTGAATGTTGCTGCCCTTGAGTTCCAGGAAATTGTCTCGATTATTAATTTTTATGTCCTCCTCTCTGTTCTCTCCGTCTGCGGTCAGCGTCATCGGGGTCTCTGGCCTCAGGCTGGCCTCTCACCACCTTTCCTGCTTCCTTTTCCTGGTCCTTCGACTTGCTTCTGAGGAGGGGCCTCGACCCTGGTGCCCACCTCTTCTCCCACGGAGCTTGTCACTCCAGCTGCCACCGGCATTTCTAAGTCACTTCTGTTCTCTATTTATTTCTCGCCTTTGTTTGTGGTCACAATATTTTTTCTTACCTCTTTGAGGACATTAATAATAAGGTTTTTTTAAAAAAAACTTTTCTGCTTGCAAGGTCTGGAAAAACACAGTAATTTTATATTTTATATATATGTACATATCACATACATATTATTTATATATAAAATTCCATGTTTCCTTAGAGTCACATCAACTGTCTCAAAGTTAAAACTTCAATATAGAAAAATATTTCATGAGCCATGTCCGCAGAAAAAGCATTGGGTTGAGAAAATGTTTCAGTGCATATGACAAGGACTTCAAGTCCATTTATGTTAAGAGCTCTTATAAGTTGTCAAGAACAGACAGGAAACTGTATGTTCAGGCGGGTGAGGGCTGCTTGTGGGCAGAGTTCCTATTTCTCAGGGAAGCAGCGGTCACAGACGCAGGGACAGGCCTCTCAGGGGACAGCCCAGACGGAGGGGCGCCGTCGGGGCCGCCCCCCGCCCCCACCGTTCCTACGAGGGTGGAGTCAGACTGGACGAGGCCTCACGCACTGGCCTCGTTTTAACCTGGCTGCCTTTTCAAGGCCCTATCTCAAATGAGGAACTGGATCCGGGCGTCACTTAGGAGTTTTGGGGACACGGTTTATGCCTCACGGGCGTCACGTGCACCCCCGATGGGGGGAAGGGCGCAGGCGACTTGGGGGCAGCAGGTGCAGTTGAGAAGTGGCATGTCCCCCTGATGCGCCTCCATCTGACGCGCCGGCGCAACCACCGGCGAAAATCCGCAGCTAGGAGGCTGCATCGCTGACCCTCGGGCGCCGTAGTCCGAGCCCCGGGTCCGCCGACAGACGCGTTTTCTTCCACGACTGCAGCCGGCCCCGCGCGTCTGCGGGCGTCACGTCCGCAACGCAACCAGCCGCGCTGCAAAGGCAGTGTCGCGGGCCGTTGCTGTGAATCGGGGGTGGGGGTGGGGGTGAATGCGAAAATGCTGTTTCTGACCCTCAGTCGGTTGAGCCGCGGAGGGAGACGGACCAGTGCCTGAGGTCTCAGACGCAGGGACGCTGCGCAGGGAGGGGACGGACTCGGTGTCTCTGGGTGGCCACGCGGCCACGTCGCTCGGCAGGGTCTGTGCGCCCCTATTTGTATGAAGGGAAATTGAGTCAAAGTGCCTCTTACAGAAGAAGCGCCCAGAAGACGCACGTGGCCCAACAGGGTGATGAGTCTGGTCCCGGGGCCCCGGTGGGCAGCCTGGGCCTGGCGTCCTTCCCACGTGGGGTCAGTGTGAGGGGGAGGCTGCCCTGTGGGCGGAGTCACCTGCCCTGCGGCGCGGCCTGCGGGTGCAGCTGGGAGCTGGGAGCTGGGGCACTCGGTGGCCCCCGCCCCCGCCAGGCCTCACAGACCCAAGCACGCAGCGCCCAGGGTGGGGGAGGTCCGCTTTGGACTCCCTGTGGTTCCCAGGCCGGTGGGAGGCTGCCAGCAGACAACAGTCTCCGTTTAATGTTTCACTTCCTCCCCTCGCGGTTAACCCCCCTCACCCTTCCCTCTGGCAGGGACAGGGCTGCCAGGGACTGAGCGGGACCCCTTCCCCCGCCTGCCCGGTGTGTGTGGGGCCAGCTCGGGAGCTCCGGGACCTCCACCGTGTCTGTGTGTCTGTCTGCCTGTCTGTCTGCCTGTCTGTCTGCCTGTCTGTCTGCCTGTCTGTCTGTCCACAACATGGGTTGGCTCAGGCCAGATCCGGCTTTCCTCTCAGGTCTGTCTGACAAGCACCGAGCTTTCTGGGGCTTGACCAAGTGGGCAGTTGGTCTGGTGAGTGGAGCTGTGCTAGAATGTGGATCCTGAGCTGTTTCCCTGAAAAAAAAAAAATTTAAAAAGATTCGATTCACGTGCACACCTTTGCTGGAGCGTGTGAGAAGTTAGTGGTCAGTTAGGGAGAGAAGGTTTCTGTCCCCCCTAAGAAACAAGCCCTCTGTGGGCAGCACAGCAGAATTCGAGCGCCCGCCTTCCCTCCGCTGCCAGGGCCCCCGCAGGACCCCCGGCCTTCTGCACCCCCATCCCACAGCAACCCCCAGAACAGAGGGGCACTTCCTCTCCATGAAAGCATCCCTTCCTTCCTGCCCACACCTGTGCCCCGCAGGGCGTCACCGTGTGGGGCCCGGCAGGCCAGATGGGTCTGGAGGGAAGGCAGGTCTCTCACAGGTTGGCCAACATGGCCGTCCCATGTGAGGGGTCCAGAGCCTTCCATGTCCTCGAGTGTCCTGTGTGGGCCATGAACTGTCATCGGAAGCACGTCTGTCTCCCGTCAGAAAGGGGGGCCTTGGATGTGTGTCACTGTGGCCCGCAGCCCCCCGGGTGACGGTGGGCACTCCAGCCTGGGGGAGGGGCCTGCAGTGCCCCTTCGGAGCTCCGAGAGAAGTGGGTAGGCGCCCTCGGGGCATGCCTCTTACAGTGGAAGGGCGAGGTCCACGCTGCAGCCCACGTCCACACCACCCTCCCCACCCAGCTGGGTGTCCTGGGGAGGGCAAGCTGACAGGGGGCGGGGCAGAGCTCTGAGACACGTGGGGGGGGCAGGATGGGGGGTGTGGCCCCAGAGGGCTGGGGCTGAGCAGAGGCCTGGCCAAACAAGCATTTGGGGGGCTGTAAGTGGAGGACTGTGGGGCCCCTTGCCCTGGGGAGGGGGCACTGGGGTGCATCCCGGGTGGGTGGGCTGGGTTGGAAGGTGGAGGGCCACTGTGGCCACCTGGAGCAGGCCCCGCAGCCCGGGAGAGGGGCTGGCATGGGCAGCAGCTGGGGGAGCACGGAGTGGAGGCCTCCTGCTCCCTGGGCAAACATTCTAAAACCTCCTGGCAGATGGGATCCAAACACAGAGCCTTAAGCGTCTCTGGTGTGAGCAGACCCTGCCTTTTGCTGCAGGTGGGGGTCCCTGCTGGTGCAGAGGGGTGGGGCAGACCGGAGGGCAGGTCCCCCCGTGGGACTCTAGCAATCTCACTTTGCTCGGGGTTAATTTGAGTACAGGTGCGGGTATGCAAACAAAGGTGGGGCAAAGCAGGCTTAACCCTTTCGCCCGTTCCGGGAGGGGCCGGGAAGCTGGAACCCGGGCCAGGTGGCCCGTTCGCCTGGGCGCTAGGCCACAGGGCTTTGCGGCTCTGGCAGGGCGGCAGCCCCATCCTTCTGAGCACTCGCACCTGCCCCCACCCCCAGCCCCGCACCTGTCCACGACCCCAGCCCCGCCCCTTCCTCGGTTCTCCAGCTAACAATGCTGGCCGGCAGGGGCTCTGCAGAGGCCTCGCTCTGGGGACCGCCTCACCCGGTCAGGGAGGGTGGGGAGGGTGCGGCGGGTGCGGTGGGTGCGGTGGGTGGGGAGCCCAGCTTTGCGTAAGGAAACTCGAAACCCCGCCAGGTGCACAGGAGACAAAGGCGCTGAGGGAGGCGGCTTGGAGGGGCGGGGCCGTCCTGCGTGGGAGGGGGATGGGCAGGGATGGAGGGAGGGGATCCACCGCCCCTGGCCACCCGCTCTGCCCCCCTCCCCTGCACCCCTGAAAGCAGGGCGCTGGAGCAGGGCAGGCTCCATCTGGGGCCTTCTTGTCCTGGGCCCAAAGTGACCCTCAGCGAGGGCCCCCTGAAAAGGGCAGAGGCTGGGAATGAAAGGAGCTTGGCTGCACCCCCCACTTCCCCTTCCCTCCCCCTCACTGTCAGAGGCTCCCCAGCATCCAGACCTGTGGGTCCTTCCGGGGCCTCTGCCACCTGCCGCGCACAGGTGCAAGTGGGGCTTCCGGCAGAGAGGACCCTCCCACCCCCATCTGGCCCACCTCAGGCTGGTGGCACAGCCTCTGGGCCGGGTTCAAATGCCCTGAGCCTGGAGAGGGGGCCAGGTCTTCCATCACAGGAGTCAGCAGGGACAGGCAGCCACCTCCGGCATCGCGGTGGGAGGGAGCCCAGGAGCTCCCACAGGGCTCTCCTGAGGCCCCCCGACCCTCTCAGGCACAGCCCTGGGGAGGGGCCAGGGCCCAGACCCGAACTCCCCGCTGTCCAGCCCTCGGCCAGCCCCTCCCTGCGTCCCTCAACCCCTGCGTGGCACTTGCGTGGGTGCGAGCACACTCTCAGGTGCCGCCTGGGGAGGGGGCCAGGGGACAGCCGCAGGGCTCAGCCCCGTCCTGGGCTCCGGATGTGGGCACCTCCCGCCTTCCTGCCTGCTCTCCGTGGGCCCTGCGAGGGCAGGGCAGGCCCGAGCACAGGAGCAAAGGCAGCAAACCCGCCTTCCTGGGCCTCAGCAGGACTGGGGCTGTCCTGACCTGCCCTCAACCCCGGCTCCGCCAGCTGCCAGCCACAGCTCCCCGTCTCCCACCTTCTCCAGGAAGGCCAGCTCTCCCCGCCCCAGGCCGACTCCAGCAGGAAGCCCTCGCTGACCGCCCTCCAGAGCCTCCCTGAACCCTCTGGGCTGGTGGGCAGGGACACCGGGGCGGGGGGTGGACAGAGGAAGCCAGGAAGGGCAGGGAGGGCAGCTGTGGGCCCCGAAGATCTGCAGCAGCCCTGGCCGCAGCTGTGCATGTGGGGGGCGGCCCGTCCCCGAGAGACGGCTCCCACCTGTGGGCCAGCCCCAGCCTCCCGGCCTGAGGAGTGAAGTGAATTTTCCAGAAAGCTGGGTTTGAACTTGTACAATTTAAAGAAGCCTCCCTTCCCAGGGCTTGTGTCGCCCCACTGACTGCAGCTGAAACGCTGTTTGTGCCGTAGGTGACACAGGTGACGTAGGTGACGGCTGGGAGGCCTCGAGGTTCTGAAGGCCCCTGTCAGGTGAAGGCGTGTGAGCCCCCACAGTGCGAGACCGTGGGCCGGGCCTGCAGAGCTGTGCCCGGAATTCGGGCGCCTGGGTCTCTGGACAGCTGGGGGGTCGAGGGGCAGCCCTGCGGGTCGGGAGCCCGCTCCCTGTCCCCTGGTCTCACGGGTGTCTCGGGCCAGCCAGGGTGGGTGGTCCTGGACAGATGGCTGGATGCCCCCGGGCTGTCCCTGAGCTCAGAGGGGCACCCCGAGTGGTGGCCACGGGCGTGAGGTCCCAGGGGTCAGGGCAGCCCTCCAGCTGGTGGGCCTGAGGTGGCAGGAGCTGCTTAGCGCTGAGGCGGTCTGCACGGAGACAGGGCTGGGCCCCACGTCTGGCCACCGGAAGCAGGAGTGGCCGAGCCCGGGGGGAGGCTCAGACAACTCACCGCCCCTGGCTGCCTGCTGCCTTGTTATAGAAAAGACGGAAGGCAGAGGGGAGGGGTGGGTAGAGACGGGGAAACTGAGGCTCAGCAAGGAGGGTCAGGCCAGAAGGGGGCAGTGCCCTCTGCCCGCCTGTGTCCTGGGGGTCTGTGGGGGAAGGCCATGGCTCGCTTCTTGGACGGGCCTGCAGGTGTGTTTGGGCAGGGACCCCGCTTAACAAGACCGATGTGCTGCCCCCAGGACCCCTACCCGGGGGCACAGCCCCAGAGTGAGCTGCACCCCCAGGAGCAGGCGGGGGTGCTGGGGGAGCTCCCAAGGAGGCGGACCAGGAGTGTGCGCAGATGTTGAAGTGTAAGTGGCGTGGGGTCCCTGGGTGTCTGGCCCAGGACCACCTTCGTGGGGCAGGTCTGCTTCCTGCCCACAGAGGCTCAGTCGGGGCAGCAAAGGCAGCCGGGAGCCTCAGGATTCAGCGCGACTCAGCGCCGAGGCCCTGGGGGGCCTTTCAGTGCAGACCACGGCACCCGCCCTCCCCCTGCGCCTTCTGCTGCCCCCCAGCTCCCAGGCGGCTGGGCCTGCTGCCCTGGGCGCCTCTGGCCTGCTCTGGCGGCTGCAGCCGGGACAAGGTGTGGAAAATCCTGGGACCGACTTTCTCCTTGAAAGACCCAAACTCAGGGCATCTGTAGTCTGAACGTCGAACACACTGTCTCCGGTGGTTCCTCACGAGTTTTCCACCTCACGATGGTGCGGCCACAACACGCAGTCCGTGGAAACGGTGCAGCGAGTCCGACCCCTCCCTGGTGCTGGGCAGGGCGGGAGCCGGCGCTCCGCTGAGATCGGGCGCCCAGCGTGGTTTGGGTGCCGTGTTTGGTGTCTTCACCTCCCGTCCACAAAATGCGCACGTGTGTGTCCTGCTCTGGTGAGGAGGGGACGGCGAGGACTCGAGATGGAACTCAGGCACCGCCCAGCCGCAGGCTGACCAGGTGCCGGGAGCACGTGCGGGGTTGGGGGGGGGAGGGGCGCGGGGCTGCGCCCGCAGATCCCAGGGCAGCTTCCCTTGCGGTGCTTTCGACCCCGACGGGTTTGCGGGGACGAAAGCCGAGGGTGCTCCGTGATGGGCCTCCCCTGGGACGGCACGTCGCCCAGCGACAGCGCACGACGAGGACGCTGATAGCTTCCGCCACTCCGCCTGTGTGATTGCCCGGATGGTTGAGGCGTTTCCTGCTCGAAAGCTCGCACCTGCCTGGAGCCACGGCCCCGTCCTGGCTGACCGCTGACGGCTGCTCCTGACAGGCGTTCCCACACTCGGTCGCGGCCTCGGGGCCGTCCCCCCAGCTCAGCGTTTACCGGCCCAACAGTAAGGCAGCCCTGTGCTTTGCCCGGATAGTTCCAGAAGCTGGCGTGGCCACACCCACCCGCCACGCAGGCCCCGCCCACTGCGTGCTCCGCAGTGGCGGCCCCTGATGACTGTTAGTCTAGCACCTGGCCTCTCCTACCCGGGGGAGCCCAGACCCCGCTCCCGGGGCTCCCAGCAGCCGGGGCGACAGCACATGGGCGAATGGCGGGGAGGCAGCCCAGAGGCTCCCCCATCCCTGGGACTCCGGCCCAGCGGGAGGCAGGGGTCCTGAGGTGCTGCCTGGGGTCTCATTCCCAGATGCCATGTCGAGGGGGGGAGCGGCTGCCCTACCCAAGGCACTGGTGTGGGTTCCAGGACAGCCCTGTGCTGACCCCAGACGCAGGGGCCACCCAGCCCACCTGCTCCATCTGGCTGGACAGGACACCCGCCCACACTGTCATCGAAGCAGCCCTGGACTCCCCCCCGACGGTCCCCACTGCCCTCCTGGAAGGCCCCAGGGGTTCGGGACTCCAGGCCCAGAGCTGTGCTCCGGCCCCTCAAAGGGACCTGCCCCTCCCAGGGCCTGTGGCTGCCCCTCCTCCCTGACCCCGCCCCTGCCTCCTCCAACTCCCACCCTCGAAATTCTGCTCTGGGAGTGGCTCTCCCCAGCCTGCCGCCCCCAGAACTGTCTGCCTCGCAGGCCCTCCCACACCCTCTCCCCCTCATCGCACCCACGGGGGCCTCTTCACAAGCCCCCGCCCCTGCACACCCCCCGGGGCTGCCCCTTGGACAGGACCCAGCTGGACGCTCCTTGTAGGGTGGACTCCATCCCTCCCCCCCTGTGGAGGTTGTCCCTGGTCCCCACGGGTGCCTGCTCTCCCCCACCTCCTTGGATCCCACCCACGGCTGCAGGAACTGCCCTGCCCCCAGCCTCCTCTCACACTGTGGCCAGGCCGAGCCAACCCGGGTGGCTGCCATGCTTCCGGCCGAGGGGAGCCTCCTGGGGGCTTCAGGCTCCCACAGTGCCCACCTGCCAGCCCCGCAGCCCCCCAACTCTGAAAAAATCCTCCTTGCCACCAGGCACCCTCCTCCAGCCACTGCCCTGCTCCGCCTCCCCAGCTGCAGAGCTGCCCACTGCCTCCCTCCGCCCTCCAGAGCCCACAGCCTGGCTCCTCCCTCCTGCTGCTTGGCTGCTTAAGGTCACAGTGACCTCAGGCTCCGTCCTGGCCTCCTACTGGCCTGGACTCTGTGTCTCCCGCCTTCCTGTTCCCCATCCCGCCACCACCGGAGCCAGCTCTGCCAAGGAATGTTGCAGGACCCTCTGCAGGGCTCTCCCTTCCCCAAATACCCCGGCCCACCCAGCCCACCCAGCCCACCCAGCGACGCTAGATCCTGGGAGGGAGCCCCCACAGGCCAGGAGCATGCGGGTGCCTGCTCACAGGCATGTGACAGCACTGACCCCTGCGCCCCCTGCCCCCCAACCCCCCCACACCCAGCTTTAGTTTTATGCAAAGTCTCGCCCACCAGGGATGGGGGCTCAGCAAAGTCTTGATCCTTCTCAACAGGCCCCTCAGCCTCTTTTTAAAAACACCAACCTGTCCATCGCGTGTGACTGTGGTCCCGTAGTTTGGGGACCTGGCCTTGGTGCCCTCACATGTGCCCAGTGAGGGTGACCAGGTGCACGGGCCGAGGGGCTCAGGCTCCCGTCAGTCAGCTCTGAACCCTGGAGTGTCTCGGGCGCTGGTCCTCCGGTCGGCGGCTGACACCTTGGGCCAGGGCTGGGTGGCCTTGCAGACCCTCTGGCCCCTGCGCCAAAGGCCCCTGCTCCAGCCCCGCTGACATCTGACCAGCAGGTCAGTCATCGCTGCCCAAAGCTTCAGCCTCGGCACCTGCCTCAGCATTCCCCACACCCCGGTGTGCCCACTCTGCTGACCTGCACAGAGTCATCGCCCCTCGGGCACCCCAGCCCCGACGCGTCCAAGCCCCGGGCGGGGTGGGAATGGACCAGCTGCTGCAAAGCCTCGCTGCCAGGGTGCCCTGCGGTCCTTGACCTCTGCCCCCATCTCCTTGTCTGCCTGCAGCCCCTGACCTTGGCCCTGGCGGGCTTCTCATTCCTTTCTCCTTGCCCGGCCCTCTGCTGCCCTCTGGGGGGTCCGGGCCAGGACGGTGCCCGTCCTCGGACCCAAAGGGCAGGGCGCAGGCAGGGCTCCTGCAGTCAGCAGCACGGGTGCGGGGAGCGTGGGGCCTGTGGACGGAAGTGGCCGTGGAGACAGGCAGGAGGTGGTTTCCGAGTAGGGTGGGGGACCTGGTGGCTGTCCCCGGGGTGGGGCAGGAGACGCGTTCTGGAACCAGGCCCGGGTGACCGTTGTGCAGCCCAGGGACGCACCAGGTGCCCTGGATTGTTCCCTCTGAAACGGTTAACTCTGTGCTCCGTGCATTTCACCTCAAGTTTCAAAAAACCCTGCAAAACATGCTCCTCCCAATCCAGGCAGAGCGGAGTCCAGGTGCCGTGGGCCGCTGGGCCCTTCCTCGGTCCCCTCCCTGCGCCCTCCCCCGGCCTCCCTCGGGTGCAGCTGAAAAACAAGTGCTCTGTGTCGGGTGGGTGCCCCCCCACCCCCTCAGTCATGTCCCAGTGAGTGGAAAAAGGAGATGGTGGTTTCTCCAGCCCCGTCCCTGGTGGCGGCCCCAGCATCTTGGAGGCTCTTTCCTGCCTTCGGAGACCAATTACCCAGGTGGTGGGGACAAGCAGGGCCCCGCGGCCTCGTTAACTTGCCGCCTCGGTGGGAGGAGGCTCAGAGAGGCAGCTGGTCCCGGGCCCGGACCGCTCAGCCACCCCGGGGACCTAGAGGTGTAGAAGGAGCCGGGCCAGGCCCCGGGCCCCCGGCGGGCGCAGGCCTCTCCTGGGCGGGCGCGCCCAGCACATGGGGCTGCAGTCTCCTCCCTGCAGTGGCAACAGCCCAGCTGATGCCTGGTCCCGATGCCCGGGTTGCGTCAGGCAGGCGGCCTCGTGGGGGTTTCCCACAGCACCTGTGCCCGTGGCGCCCGCCCCACACCGCAGCTCCCAGCGCCAGGCCGGAGCTGCCTCCCTGCCTGAGAAATGTGGGCTTCTGGAAGGTTCCACGTATCCGTCCTCTGTAAGACCACTCGGCTGAATGGGCCAGGAGGCCAAACTGGGGGTTGGCTCTGGAATGATTTCTCCTAAAGGGGCCGCTGACCCCCTAGAGGTCTCTCAAAGTTCCTGTGGCAGGTGCCACGGTGGGTCCACGGCCCACCCTCCACGGGAGCGGAGAGCCCAGAGCCTCTGCCCCTCGCTCCCCGGGCCCCTGAGCTGGCTCCGGCTCCAGCGCCCTGAGGAGCTGCCTCTCTGTGCCCCTTGTGGCCGGAAATTCAAGGGCACAACGTTGGCCCACTGAGCTCAGACAGGCAGCCCTGGGCAGAGCTCCTGGTGGGTCCAGGACCCTCCCCGCTCACAGCAGCTGCTCCCAGAGGGCGCCCAGCCAGTCAGGAAGCACCCCGCCCCACAGCACCCTGCGCTCTCCCTCCTCCCCGGAGGTCACCCCCAGCCTGACCCTGCATCCATCCTCTCCCCAGCACCCCCACTCCAGGCCCTGTCCATCCAGTCCCTCCCTGGCTGGACCCCAGACGAGACTACATAGCACAGGCCCCTGCAGGTACCACAGGGCAGAAATAGCCGAGGGCCACGCAGGACCAGAGGGGGTTCCCCTGGAGGGGCCCCAGAGAAGGGCTGGAGCCGGGGCTGCACCATCCTGAGCGACCTCCTCAGTGACCTCACGTGACCTCGCTGACCCCATCTAACCTTGCTGACCTCACTTGACTTTCTTGCTGACCTCCTCTCTGACCTCCTCCCTCTCCTCCTCCTGATCCGACACCTCTGCCAGCCCTAGGGCACTGGGGGCTCCCGGGCCTGCAGCCTGATGGGGAGGGGCTCCAGGAGGTTGGGGTTAACCAGCGGGAAACCTTCCAGAAAGGAGGCAGTTTGTCCGCCCGCTGAGGAAGCCCCCCTAGAAGGTGTGGCCAGGGCAGGGGCAAGGACAGGTGAGGGTCAGGTGGAGCCAGGTGGAGCCAGGTAGAGTGGTTGGGGCGCAAATGGCCTCTTTGGCCTTTGCCCTCTCCTACCACCGCTGGGCCCACCCAGGATGGTGGGCAAAGTTGGGGCCAGCTGGGTCCTGTTGGACGAAGGGCAGGTGGGAGCCCCCGGCTTGTCCTGGACCTGCCGGCTGCCAGCGTCACCGCGGAGGCTCTGGGAGGCCTGGAGGGGGCTCTGACCGAGGCCGTGGCTGCAGGGTCAGAGGTCAGGGGTCAGAGGGGAGAGTGCACAAAGCAGGGTGGCCGCTGCAGCTGAGCCAGACACGGAGGAGTGTGTGGAGGAGATTGCGAGGCCTGGGGGCACAGCTGGGGGCCCCAACCGGCCCCGCCAGCACCTGCCCCTTCTGCTTCCACTCAGAGCAGGGAGGGAGGCCTTCCTCCGGAGACCAGCCCCCCCTGCCCTGGGCTGCTGGGGGCTGGGGTCCGTCCGGTCCCTGGGAGCCCCGCCCTCTGCCCTGAATCTGAGAATGTTCACTCAAAGCAGATGCTAATGCGCTGAAGGGCTGATTTGGGACGCAAATGCCAACAGCTGTGTCTGCAGGCTCAGCTGCCCCAGGAGCCCAAGCCACCCCTGCCGGTAGTGTCGCTGGACGAGGCACTGGGGGGGACATGCGTGTGCCCCTGTGCACCCCTGTGGGGCGACTGCCGGAGCCTGGGCTGCCCCACCCGCAGGAGAGGGTCGGCACGGGGCCCTGGTTAAAAGTCCTCGAGACGGACATTTTGCCGTCATTTTACCTCTGCACGGGCAAACTGGCAGCCGCGTTCCTGCTGTCGGGTCCCAAACCGCTGGCCCTTCCTGGCCCTCCAACACTGACCCCCAAGTGCTGGCCTGGGGTGCTGTGCAGGGAGCCCAGGGCGGAGACACAGGTCTGGGAGGGGTGGCGCTCCTGGGAAGCGGAGAGGGGGCAGGGGGCAGGGCCGCCCCAGGGCTGGAATCTGTCCGGTGAGCGGAGGGGACAGGCCCCGACCTCGGCCGGTGAGGGTTGAGGCTCCTAGGGCTACAAACTAAGAAATGCAAAATTGGGATGAAGTGTGATTTTTATTTGGAATCAGAAAAGAAACAGAAATAAATGGCTAATTTTTGAAAGCTCACAAATACCACACACATCATAGAATCCAAAGAATAAACAATATTCTTTTTTTAAGAAAACATTTTATTCATCTACTTTTAGAGAGAGGGGAAGAGAGGGAGAAGGAGAGGGAGAGAAATCGCCTCTCGTGCGCCCTGACCAGGAATCGAACCGGCGACCTTTCGCTTTGCAGGACGTTGCCCAGCCCGCTGAGCCACACACGTCAGGGCACAACCCGTGTTCTTTGTGAATGGAAAGCGTGTCCTGGGCGGGTTGGCCAGCCGTGCTGGGAGCAGGCAGGGACGGGGCTGATGGACGGGGCCCCTCAGGGTGCTGAGACCTTGGGAGCCAGCTGCTCACTGGGGAAGACGGGACGGGCGGGGCTGAGGGTGCCCGTGGGGTCCTGGGTCGGCGTCGGGTGAGCGCGTGGACGGCCCCCGTCCAGAGGGAGAGACGTGCAGGTGTGGAGCTCCGCCCACCAGCGACCCCGGGGGTGGCGAGCACACCCAGCACCCCGATCCTGGCTTCCAAACTCGCTGCCCACTGAGAGGAGTCGGGGCCGACGGAGAAAAGCGCGCTAGGGGCCGGGCAGGGTGCGCCGAGGAGCGTCGTTCGTCCACCAAGTGTGGAGACGCAGAAGGGGGCCGGCCTGCAGGCCCCAGGGTCGGACCTGCTAACAGCCCCTGGCAGTGAAGGGAGCGGGAACACAGGCGTCACCTGGGGCGGGGGAGTGAGTCGAGCTCACAGGGAGAGGAAGTGGCTTTTCCCCGCGGAACCGCCATTGGGCAGCCACCAGCCTGAAAACAAGCTCGGCCCCTCCCCTGGCTGGGTGGCTGGGACCACAGGGGGGAACACCGGACCCCAGGGGCTGGAACCTGCAAGGGGGTCAGGGGCTTGGAGGTCAGAGCCGGGCCCGGGGGCATCCTGGAGTCACTGGGTCCAGGGCAGCGCGCGATCCCGGCTGGATGCTTGCAGCAAGGGAAGCTCGGCGGGGTCTGGGGCCAGACCGGTGGCCATGGGGGTGGGCAACAGGGTTGCCAGAGTCGGTGGCTGTGTGTTGCTTTGGAGAGGGGCGTCATTGTTCGTAGGACAAACGCACAAGTGTCGAGGGTGAGGGACGTCCAGCCAGCGACTCACTCCCAGTGTCCTAGAAGTCAGACCCAGGCCTCAGCTGACGTCCGCCCAGCGGGGCCCAGCAGGGACCCTCTGGGAAAGGTCTGCAGACCCAGAGTCAGGGCGGACCCTCCGAGGCCCCCACTTCCAGCCGTTTAGCCCAACTCCATTGCCATCTGCCCAGGTACCCGTGTCTCCCTGCGGGGTCTCAGGCCAGGCCTCCAGCCCTCCACCTCATCCAGAGGGGGCTCCAGGCACCCCCACCCCCACAGGTTCACCGTCACTGCAGCCCCAAAACCAACCTCTTCGGCACAGAACCCTGACTCCCAGCCCCCAGGACCTCCTCTGCCCGGAGTTCCCTGCCTTCCCTCCAGCACCTGAAACATGGGGGGGCCCTTCCCTTCAGGCCGTGCTCCTGGGGAGGGGCTAGAGGCCAGGGAACCCCCCTTTTTGAGGGCTGGGTTTGGGGTGCACCCGTGAAGAGATTTCTTGGGCGCCACAGGAACACCGGGCAACCCAGTTTTGGCGCTGGGAGGGGCAGGAGGGGCCGAGTGTCCTGCCCCCCTGGCAGGTGCGTGGCTGCGTCCTGCCGGCCTGGCTGTGCCGTTCGCACGGTGAACAAAGATGCCCAGGTTGCTGCCCCAGCATCTGCCAGAACTGCCCCACCCCTGGGCGCTCTGTTTTCTCCTGAGTCACTGGGACCGGCCCCACCTAAGAGGGCCAGCCCCCAGGCCAGGCTGGGCAGGTGTGGGCCCCGCAGGGTGGGGAGGGGGGGCGGGAAGGGGTCAGACTTTCAGCAGGGGAAGTCCGGGAGCCCTGGCATCATCAGCTTGGAGCCACTCCGTGCTGGCCAATAGGACGCAGGGCGAGGACACGGGCCTGACCCGTCCCTAGGACCTGGGCAGCCCAGCCCAGCATCCCCCGCCTGCTCAGGGCCCAGGCCTTCCTGTCGGGGCCAGAAAAAGCAGAAAGAAGCCCACAGAAGGCCCACCAGCCCCTCAGGCTGGCTCCGCCCTCCATGCTGGGCCGGCTGGTGAGGCCTGGGGTGCCGGCCCACCTCGCCCGGGCTGTTTCGGCAGCCACACACGTCCGTCTCTCTTTCCTCAGCTTCCCTGACACCTGCCCTGTCCCCTGCCCGCAGTGGGACACCAGCCAAGGCCACCAACAGGGCGCTTCAAGACATACTCCCATTTCCGATGGTTCTGGGTGCGCACAGAGGCTTGGCAGTGCCGGTCCCCGGACCCTGCGTCCAGGCCCCGCCGCGAGCCTCCTGGTTGCATGTGTCCGCGGTCACGGGGAGCCCGCGTCCTCCCGCCCTGCAGACTCCCTATGTGCCTCCCCCGTCACGCGGCACTCAGCCGTCACGCCTGCTCCGCCTCCGCGGGGCTGGGACGGGCTCTCAGACCCTGGCAGTTTGAGGACTCTGGTCGGGCGCCCTGGGACCTCCCTGCCCCCGACCGGCGTTTTCGGTGTTTCTCTCCGGCTCACTGGGGCGGTGGGTTTCGGGCCGGCGCAGAGCGGCCCTTCCCTTCTCGTCTGTCTGTCAGGGTGCCCGCCTCCAGCTCGGCCTCGGTCGCCTGAGGGAGGTTTTCCCACCACCGGACGTGTTTTATGGTCTTGTCGCTTAATTTCAAACATTTTGAACTTCACGGCTCCTGTTACTAATTTTGCGTGGAGTCAGAATTAACTTAGATTCCCCACCTCCTGCGCCTCCGAACCCGCCCGCCGCCTCGCAGGTCTGCCGGCCGAGCCCTCCCGTGTTCCCTCCTGGTTTGGTGCGGCCGGCCGCCCGCCGGAGGGCCGGTCCTTCCGCGGGTTCCCGCCCCCGGAGACGGCGGGGGTGCGGCTCGCTTCCCTCCGGCGGCTTTGCGGGCTTGTCCTCGGTTTCTCCGAAGTTTCCACTCTGATGACGGGGTGGGATTTCCGCTCGCTGGTCCTGTTCGGGTCCGGTGGCCTCCCTGAGTGAGTGTCCTGACGTCTTCCCGCAGTTGTGGGACGCGCTCGCTCGGCGTCCCTGCAGACACGAATTCTCCCGTCCTCTCCTCCTCCACGTCTCCAGTGCACACACGTACGTCCCGTATGCACAGTTAGAAAGAATAACACACGTCTTTCCCTCCCTTCCGCATTTCCCGAAATGCCTCTTTTTTCCTCTCGCCTTTATTCTGGATAAGCTCTTCTCACCTCTACCCCAGTGCCCCAGTTTTCCTTTCCCCAACCTTGCACCTGGTAGGAGACCGCCCCGTTGGGTTGTGAGTGGCGGCTGTTACGTGTTCTCATTGTTAAAGGCCCATTTGGCGTCTTTTTCAAAATCTACCATATCAGTTTTTAAAAACTCCATTTCCCTGAAGATATTAAACTTCTTTCTTATTCTTCAGTGCTGAGTTTCGTTGCTTTTCCGTCTGTTGATGCTGCGGCCTCCGAGGTCCCTGCCGGTGGCGTGGTGCACCCGCCAGGCCTGGGTGGCTTTGGCCACGTGCAAAGCACTGTGCCTGGAAATTTGTAGGAATCGTTTGACGCCCAGGCAGTCAAGGCACCCTCCCGGTTTGCTCTTCTTCTGCCAGGCACCTGGGTCTTTCCTGGCCGGGGACCACCTTGACCTGAGGTTCCGGGGAAGATGGAGGTGGCGTGAACTCAGGCTGCACTGCCTCCCTGGGCTCACCCACAGTGAGAGTGGGGCTCACTGCCACTCTGTTCTCACTGTGGGGGCAGAACCCTCGGGGCTCCCAGCTTCCTAGGGGGAGGAGGTCGTGTCAGACACCCACCCTCACGTTTGTCCCCGCCCCTAGCTCCCCAGAACAACCGGCCACTTCTGGCTCCTGGGACTCCGCATCTGTGCTCACGTGCCCCCCGGGGCCCGGCCTTCCCTCTGTTTAGCCCGGTCTGTCCTTGCCGGGTCCTCGGCTCGTAGATACTTCGATGCCAGGGCTTGGTGCTGCAGTGGTCTTGGTGAGGGGGCGGCCCAGCACTACGGTTGGGGGGGCAGCCCATGGGGGCGACGTTCCCCCTGGAGCCCCTCTCCCTCCGGTTTGGGACCCTTGCTCACTCCTGTCTCCCTGGGAACCCATCGCCTGCCGACCACCCAGGGGCTCCCCCCGGCGCCGCGGCCTCTGTCCGTGCCACCGAGGAGTCGCCAGGTCTGTTGTCCGCCCGGGGTCTCTGCGGAGACCTGTGGCAGCCAGCTGGGCTCCCCACCTGGAAAACTCCCAAACCCCGGGCAGAGCCAGCAGGAAGTCTGAGCCGAGGCCACTGGACACCGGGAAGGACTGTCTGAATCCTCCCCAACCCCCAGATCTCGAGGCACACAGGGCTCCACTACGCCCACCCCTGCGTCCCAGGGTGGACCCAGGCAGGGCGCCCCGGGCTCTGGCAGACAAGCAGAGGCTCCGGGAGCACACAGTGCCGGCCGCCCACAGGCCGGGCTGAGGGCTGGCCGCTGGCTTGGGAACCCTGGAGGCAGCTGTGGGGGCGCTCGACTGTGGCAGCTCCAGAGGGTTGAAGAGGGTCTGGCGGGCACTCGAGAGGTGTGAGTGGGCCGTCTGAGAGCAGGGAAACAGAGCTTGGCAGGAGACCTCGTCTGAGAGTGAGGTTTGCGGGGTTTCGGACTTCTGGTCCAGTGTTGGCGGGAAGCCGTTCCCAGGTACGGCCCTCAGGGACACCACCTGAGAAAGGCACAGATGCTGCGGGGTCTCAGGTGGAAGGGGTCAAGAAGGTCAAGGCCAAGGTGTTGGCAGGGCCCGCGGAGGTCACTGCTGGGACAGCCGGGACCTGAGCGCATGATCCGGGATGGAAAGCGGGGAAGGGCTGGCTGAAATCTGTCCAAGGGCTGGAGGGGCCCCCGGTGCCAGGCTAACCTTCCCGTCCACAGGCACGTCCACCTGGCCTCCAGGTGGGCTTGGGGAGGGGCCTTGGGCGAGAGCCCTCCCGCCCTGAGGCTGGGGCAGCCAGCGGCCCTTGGCCCTGGGGGAGGAAAGACAGGTCAACAGGTGGGTGCAGCAGGGCGGCCTCCGCGCGCAGCCTTTCATTACAGCAGCCCCCTCCCCCGGCAGATCGCGCCCACCTGGCAGCGCCGCCGGCCCCGGGGAGCGGCCTGGGCAGGGAAGCACCTGGCCCTGCGGGTCCAGGGCAGGAAATGAGGCGGGCGGGTCCAGAGACTCCGGCGCTGCAGCTGCACCCCCACCCCTGCTCCCTGCACAGCCTTCCCGTTGGGGTGGGCAGGGGTCTCCGCTGCATCCTCAGCTCCCCAGAGAGACACCACTAGGAGGCCCTGTGGGGGGCCCTGTGCTGGGCGGAACTTCCCAGCCTGAGTCGCGCACTAGGGTCTGGCTCTGCTGGGCCTGTGACCTGACCTCCCTCCCGGTCTGGATGAGGAAGCCGGTCTGTGTTCTAGGAAAATGCTGATTGGGTGGCCAAAGGCAAATGAGCCCTGGGCCGGGGGAGTCACAGCCCCTTCCCAATCCAGGCCAACAGCTTGGAGGAGGGCCGAGGGGGGTGAGTGACAGTGTTCACTGCCTGCAAGGGGCGCATTGACCCCTGGGGCAACTGCCCCAGTGCACCCCCCAACCCGCCGGGGTGTTTGCTCTCCCCCGAGGCCATGAGCTGAGTGCAAGGAGCCCGGGGCTGCAGGGGGACGCAGACCAGAGCTGGAGAAACCAGGGCAGGCAGGTGCCTCTGAGCCCGGGACCCCCAGGGCCCAGCAGAGGACCCAGCCCTGAGTCCAAGCCGCAAAGGCTCCAGGTCCCAAAGCTGTCCTAGAGGACGGCGAATCCCCGGCAGCCTGGCCCCCAGGCCGAGGCTGAACCCGAGGCTGCAGGACCCTGGGCAGTCTGTGGCTGGCCGCCCTGCCCGAGGCGCCTCCAGCAGCACAATGGCCCTTTGTCCTGCAGCCCCGCCCAGAGAGGCCTCAGCCCGGCCGGCCAGCTCCTCCACCAGCCCACTGTGTCCCCAAGTGTGGGGGTGGCTTTAGTCACCCCCCAAACAGCCCCCCACCCCACCACTCGCCTCTGGCGAGCCCGTTTGCCTGCGGCATCCCCTCCTGCTGTCATGGAAACGCCCACACCCACCAGGTGGCCCGCCGAGCCTTTGTCTGGAGGCCACTGGTTTCTCCAGTGACCCTGGCAGCCAGGGCTGCTGCCACCCACCAGGCAGGATTACGTGGGCCTGGGGTGCTGTGGGCGGCCCACGCTGACCGCTCAGGACTCGGGCGCTCACCAGGCTGTGCCCGTGCCCCCCATCCGCACACATCCTGGGGTGGGGGGCACTGCCCCAGAGAGACCTGTGCCAGCCAGGGTCCGGGTTGCCCCCCCAACTGGTGACAGCCCTGTGCTGCTTGGTCACCAGGGGCGACCACACCTCGCCCAGGGCTCCGAAGCCGGCTGCCGGCAGAGCTCACAGACACCAGAGGGTCCCGGGGCCCAGCCGGGCTGGCGGTGATGACTCAGAGCAAAGGGGACATCTGGACTGGCCGCTGGTGTGCTGCCAAGTGAGGAGAGGTGTCCCAGTCCTGCCCGGGGCGCCGGCTCGTCCTCGGCCGTCTCACCCCACCAGGTGCCCCAGGCGGCTCAGGGTCAGCTTTACTCTATTTGGGGCTCAGGCCAAACAGCGCAAGGAGAGCTACGGGGTGCTCACTGCAAGGGCAGGGAGCCGGCGGTCAGCCAGACAACAGTCTCCCTCTCCAAAGTGACCAGCCAGGGGCACTCACGCCCGGACCACCCCGCCCCGCAGCCTCGAGAGCCTCGACCCCTGGCCAGCAGGTCGGCCCAAGGGGCCGGCCTCCACGTGGCCGCAGCTCAGCTGCGCCCTGGCCCTTCCGCTCCTGGGCCAGGACTGTGCCTCGGAGACCCAGCTGCGGCCAGCTGGGCAGCCTCTCACCGGGACAGGAGTTTGTGATGACGGCCCAGAGAGGGACAGGAGCATGTGGCGGGGTCTTCTGCGCCCTGGGGCCAACCGGAGCCCTGTCTTGCTGCGGCGGCGCCCCGGCGCCACCGTCATATTGAACCCCCGTCTGAAATGGCGCGGTCTTTCACCTCTGAGGCGGGCAGCATGACCGGGACCAGGTGTTTCTGCGTCTGCGGGCGGAGCGTTGGAACCGGTGGCCGACACGGCCCGAGTGGCCAGGACAGGCCAGGTGCTGCCAGGATAACTAGGTCCCCGGACTCGGCGGGACTGACTTCCAGCACTTCCTCCTCCGTGGGTCGGGGTGGGGGGCCCTGCTTTTCACATGACTGTCCCTCCGTCAGTCCCCACCATGTCCAGATCAGAAGCCCTTGGGGGCTCCGTGAGATGGCGGTGGCTCCCTCTGGCCGCCCCGTGTCCTCCTGGGAGCATCTGGGGTCCGGCAGTGCCATGCCCATCGGCCCCAACCCAAAACATCTGGCTCAGACAGGAGGTCCTGACCAGGACACTCAGTGACTGAGTGACGGAGGCGGGGCAGGGTCGGGGTGTAAGCCTGGGAAGGGTCTACGGTGAGCAACCCCTCCTCCCACTCCCACCCAACCACAAACGCCTCCGGGTTTGGGGTTATTGAGCCGTGCCTCAGTTTCCCCAAGGCAGGAGTGCCACCAGCCAGGGCTGTCTCGACCTTACCCCCACCCAAACATAGACACCCCGGTGGGTATCGGGGTGGGTGGGTGTCTTGCCAAAGGTGTGTGCCCTCCACAGCCCCAGTGTCTGGAGGCCAGTGGATTGGAGGGTCAGAGGTCACTAATGTTTCCAGGACTGGCTTCCAGAAGCTCTGCCTTGGGGCCAGGGGACCAGACCAGCTCCTGGGTGCTCTGCCCTCTGGAGGCCAGGGAGGAGCCCACCTGCCTGTGGCCCCCCCACCCCCGGCACAGCCCTCTGGGTCACGAGGCCAGGCTGGGGAATGGGCGAGGCTGGGGACACGCAGGGACCTTGGACTCAGAGCCCTGACCCAAGAGGCAGTGGGAGGGCTCATGCTCCCCAACAGCGTGGTCCGAGCCCACGGCAACTTTTGGGGGGCTGTGCCATCCTCCAGGGTCCCTGTGTAGAAGGGACAAAGGCCAACTGGGAGGCAGCCCCCCGACGTGATTCGGCCCTTGGAGACGTTCTGTGGTGGCCACGCACCCTCCTGCCTGGTCTGTCCCTGGACAGAAAGACAAGGCCCCACAAAGCCCCGATCCGGGGCCGGAAGAACCGCGAGCCAGCTTTGGGGGGCTGGCCCTTGTCGCTGAGCGCCTGCAGCAGAGCTGCCCGAGCTCGTCATGCAAGCGGCTGGGCCCCCGGGGAGCTCTGCTGGTTGGGCCAATGACTGGGCCGCTGGTTTCAATGTGGCCCTTCTGCCAAGTCAGGGGCCACCTCGCCACCCTGGATGGGGTCCTGGGCCTCCCCACGCTGCGGTTTTCCACCCCCCACAGGACACCCTGAGCCCCTAGACCTGGGGCTGACACGGCCTCGCTCCTCCGCGTGCGGGCCTGTGCGGCACACAGGAGAGGGCTCCCAGGGGTCCGCGCAGGGCAGCCCTCGCAGCCGCCACGGCCGAGGCGGGGGGCCGGGGGCGAGGGGCGGGTGCAGCCCTGGGCTTTGTTCACGGGAAGCTGCAGGTGGAGGGGCAGAGGGCCTTTGTGGGCCCCCCTGGAAAGAGAGGGCGCGGGGTGTGACCCCTCTCGGCCCCCTGCCTCCTCCAGCGAGGCTGAGCTCAGGGCCTGGACAGGAGCCACCCCCCGCCCCCCACCCCCTCCCCGCCCCTCGCACGCCCCGCTGCAGCTCCTGCAGAAGCTCTCTGCTCTGGTTTTTGTTCAACCTGGGCCCCTGGGCGGGCGAGGCGGGGGCAGGAATGCGTGCGGGGCCTGCCGCCCGCCCTGTGGCCCGCGTCATGTAACTGCCTCCCTGCTGGCCTATGGGAGCCCGGGGGACACACCTGTCGGAAGCCAGGAGCAGAGATTGGTCAGTGGTGAGCAGGCACCTGTGTGGGGCGGGGTGAGGCCCTGCATGTAAGGCGAGCCCGGGGCCACGCCGTCTCTTCCCGGCCCTGCCCTGCCCTCCGCCGCGGCAGGAGGACCGGCCACCACCTCCATTGTCCCCGTCACTCTCACAACTTCCTGGAGACCAGGCAAGCTGCCCACCTGCAAGTGTGGATGCGGACTTCAGCTTCTCCTTTGTGTGGACTCTCAGCTGAGGGAGGCAGGGGCTGGTCTTCCCCCAGGGGGGTGGCTGCCCTCCTGGCCCCCCTACAGCGAGGCTGGGGGATCAGGTTGGGCCAAAGCCTAACCTCTGTCCTGAGCTGACAAGTATTTGGGGTCATTGGTGCCAAAGCTTCTCCAGTCCTGAGGCCTGGTGGGTCCTGGGCGCAGGGACGGTGCCGGACAGGACACACCAGCCCGGCCGCCAGGCTGGGGGCAGGGAGCGGCCTCCCACCCTCCTCCTCCAGGTGCAGAACCTGTCGGGGCAGGTAAGCAGGAGGCGGAGGAGCCTGGGGAGGCCGCTCTGTGGGGAGAGTCTCCAGGTGGCTGCCGCCATCCCCTGCACGGCTGACCCAGACGGGACGTGACCGCCGTGGCGATGGGCCCGTTCCGCCTGCGGTCAGGACTCGGGGAAGGGTGGTCCTTCTCCTCTGAGGAGGAGGTGAGCCCCTCGGGCCGGGCGCGCTGGGTGTCGGGGCGAAGCCATCTTGGGGTCGGCCACTTGGGGTCTGCAGGCCACATCTGCAGGGCCGGTGGGCGTGGGCCCTGGGCAGCGGACAGCTGGGTTCCACCACAGGGTTTCCACCTCCCACCCCAACACGGCACCTTCGGGAAAGCTCTTTGCCAAACGCGGTGCTGAGTCCAGGGGCACCTGGTTCCCCGCGAGCTGGG
Source organism: Trachops cirrhosus (assembly GCA_028533065.1). Lineage (NCBI taxonomy): Eukaryota > Metazoa > Chordata > Mammalia > Chiroptera > Phyllostomidae > Trachops > Trachops cirrhosus. The sequence goes on from CM052542.1 coordinate 223,102, forward strand.
CTGGGGAGGACTTGGGCGCCCGGCTCCAGGCCGGTGCTCTGGAGTGGGCTCGTGGGCCCGGCTGGGCTTTGCCAGCGGCCACCCTGGGACAGCCAGAGCTCAGGGCAGAGCCGGTCTGGCCTGGCTCGAGGCTCTTTCTAACCTGTCCGCGTCGGAGGCGCTCACAAAGCCGGAACCAACTTGGAGAAGGAGTGGGCTGGCCCTGGCCGACAGGATTCCTCGGGGTCAGGACCAAAGTCTGTCCTCTGGATCCTTGACTGCATCACCCGGGAGCGGCAGCCGTTTCGGGGGCAGGATCGGGGGCTGGGAGGCGGTGGGTCAGGCCAGTGGGACGTGCGGGTTTTCTCCCAGACACGGTGTCCAGCTCGTTGTTCCCAAACTTTTAGGGGGGGAAATAGGTCGGGTTTGCTTTGTTTGGCTTTTGTCTAGTAACCCAGATGAAGTGCTTAAAAGTGAAGGCGATTGGCAGGATGTTGAATTAGCAAAATAAGTTCTGTGTTTATGAAAACGCAAAGCAGCCATAGGGTGTGAACGCAGGCTGCTGTCCGTTCCAACATTCTGGTAATTTGCAAATGCCTTATTTGCAAAACCAGTTTGTGGGAATGTTTCGCGGAAATTAAGGTGAAAAGTCTGCGGAGGCACCGGCCCTGCGGTGCGGTGCCGCCGCCGTGGGGCGCCGGGTGCGCGCAAGGGCGGGGGAGCGGCCGGGAGGGAAATGGCGGCGTCCTCGCGGAGGGACGCGGCTCCGCGGTGCAGCCGGGCCCTCGGAGGACGCCCCCGCCTCTCCCCACACGCGCGGGGTTGGGTTTCAGCGCTTTGTTCTCCGCGGGCCTCACCATTGATTAAGGCCCGCCGGGCAGGTTCGCCGGCGGAGAGCGAGTTTTCCACGCTGGGGCCCGCTCCTCCGCCCGCCCGGGGCCCACAGGCCGCTGCCCTCAGACGTTCGCTGTGCGAGGGCTCCTTCCTCTGGTCGCCCAAGCCTCGCCTGGTCGTCATGGCGATGATTGACGAGGCCGCATCCGGCCAGGGGCGCTGGCTTCACTCTCTGCCGCCCGGACCCCCGCCTGGGGCACGTGGTCGCAGGGGACCTTCCTTTCCACTTCCCAGCTGCTCGGGCTCCCTGGTCCGGGCCCCCGGCTGCAGGCTGAGCTGCTGGGAGGTCCGGCCCGGGCCAGGCCGAGCTCAGTCTTCGCCTGTGGGGCCACAGGAGCTTGCCCTGGAAGTTAGCAGAAAGCTTGCCGAGGCCCCACACCTGGGCCTGCCCCTGTGTCTGTCTGTCTGTCTGTCCTGCGCCTCTCCTAAGTGAGAACGTAATGGCTGGGGAGCTGGCGGGCAGCAGACAGCAGGGGCTCCAGTCCATCTGGCTTGTGGCTGGACCAGCTGTGGGCCTGTGGGGCCTCTCAGGCCCCGCTGCTCCCCGAGGAAGGCCGGCCCCCAGCGGCCAAGGGCTCTGGGGACATCAGGCTCCAGCTCCGGGGCCATGAGTGGGGGATGGGCTGTGCTCAGAGGGCTGGCTACAAGGTGGGACGCTGGGCACCCGCCCGCTTCCCCTCTCTCAGCCCCCGCTGCCTCCCCCGTGGCTTGGCAGCCCGGAGCGAAGCTGAAATTTAACTCAGCTCTGAAAGTGAGGCCTAACTGGTTCGCTCAGCTCAGAAAACCGTGCAATGGCATTGCTGCCCCACACTGATTTTCACAGGTCCGTGGGACAGACCCTGGCCGGCCAGGAGGGGCCAGCGGTGGGGGTGGGGCACAGGGCAGCAGCCCGGGCACCCCCCACCCCCCACTCAGGGCCTGGGTAAGGGGCAGGTGTTCTGAAGACTGTCGGCTGTCCCCAGGACTGGACGTCCGGAGGACTGAGCTGGAGAACCGGGTGGACCTGGCTGAGGCGGGGGTGGGGTGGACACAGCCTTTGTTGTGGTCAGCCCGGCAGCCTGGGGGAATCAGGAAAGGGCCCCCACCTACTCCCTGCAGCCTCTGTGGGTGGAAGATGCCGGAAAACTTGAGAAGCTGCTCTGGCTGGCTGTCCAGGCCCAGGTGCCACAGTACAGGGGACAGGGAGGGACAGGAAGCAGGACAAAGCCCTCAGCCTCCCCAGGGCAGGGTGCCAGGGTCTCAGCCCCATGCCGGGTCCCCGGTCTGGGCCCTGAGTAGGGTGGGGGCTGCAGATATTCCAACTCCCAGAACCCCCCCACGCTGAACACCCCTGTCCTGGGGGACCACCACTAAAGACTGGCTTGTCTCCGGTAGGCACTGGGGGCTGTAGTCCTGCATTCTGAGTTTGGGGGCTCTGTTCCATCTGCTCTGGGGTTCGGCCCCAGACTGGTGAGCACAGGCTGAACAGGGCCCCCCTCTCACCCCCCTGCAGGGCCAGCACCTTCTTGCCCTTGGACTTCACGGCCAACAGCAGCCAGGGCCGGCAGACAGCCCCACCTGTGGCCTTGCTGGTGAGACACGGCACCGCGAACGGTGGGGGGGCGGGTTACTGGGGCCCCAGAGGCCCGGTGGGTGGGGGAGCAGGCCCCCAGGGGCTGTTCTGCCTCAGAGCCACGCCACCCTCCATCCTCACCCTTGACAAAGGCGGGAGGGGCTGGGCTGCAGACAGCCGGGGTGGCACCCAGAGGCAGAGGCCCGTTGTGCGGCCACTGCAGCCCCTCCAGCCTCAGACACACGGTCGCCCGGGAATCCGAGGAGCTGAGTCTGCCATCCAGGCCTTTCCCCTGGACCACCCAGAGGGTGGCTTCCACTCTGCCCCCGAGCACTGGGGCTCCGGCCTCCCCGGGCAGGACACCTGGCCCCTGCTCAGGTGCCTGCCCCACGCCCAGAGCTGGCAGCCGGGCTGGGCTGGAGGAGCTGGCCCACACCGAGGGCACCCTGCGGTCCCAGCCCCTGGGGACTTCCAGATGCAGCAGCCCAGCCTTCCCCGGGCTGAGCCCCACAGGTGGCACCTGTGGGGCACCCGGGGCCCTCGAGTGAGCCCCGTCCCTCCCGGCTCCTCCTCACCGCGTGATCCTCGGAGAACGTGGGTCTCCCTCGGGCTGCTGAACGCCCCCACGCCGAGCCCCCTCCCGCCCCAGCTGGGCGGCCCCCAGACCCACCCCAGGGCGGCCACCGCCATCTTACTGGGCAGCATTGGATGGAGTCGGGTCTCTAATACTGCCTGGTAATGATGACGGCGGTGCCCTGCAAGCAGCGACGGGGCCGCCCCTCCCCCCCCACACCCCACACGCACAGGGTGTGCCCCCCCCCGTCCTGCCCGCTGGCTTTCCGGGGGGTGTGTGGGGCAGAAAGCTGACCTTGGGCAGGCCGCTCCCCGGGGACCGATTGGGTCGGAAGCCCCTGCTCAGCCCCGAGACCGAAAGGCTTCCTGCAGCCGCACTGAGCGGCCCCCCAAAACAGGGACCCGGGATTTGGACGTCAGGTGTCCCGGCCCTGCCCACGGGGCCCGGCCAGGCGCAGGCCGAGCGGACTGTGGGGGGCACGGGTGCCTGACAGACCAGCCCCACCTCCAGCCTCACCCCCAGGCCCCGTGCCCCTCGCTCTGGACACAGTGGGAGCACACGGGCCTCCCGCCTCGGCCCTCCTGCCCGGGGCGGGTGCCTCGCACCCCCCGCGTCCTTGGGCCAAGGCACGCCTGGGCCCCTGTGGGCATCTTACCGGACAGTGCTGGACTTCTCGGCTCGGCTCTAACACTGTCTGGTAACGATGCTCAAAGGCGGTCCGCCGCTCGCTGCCGGGACACGGCCCGGGGATGCGCCGCCCTGCTCCTCACACACAGAGCCGGGCCGGGCCCACAGCCAGACCCCGGGAGACGGAGTTAGGGCCAGGACACCGGGCCTGGAGGAGGGCACCAGCGCCCCCGTCCTGCACGCCAGCCTGGTCTGGGGCCCTGGCCTGCTGCCTTCGCCCTTTACTCTGACGGACTTGCTGCCGCCCGGCTCTGAGGACTTCCCAGAATCGACAGCCAGCCCGGCAGCAGCCACACCGGGAAATGCGTTTTCTGCCGGGTCCAGAGCTGGCAGCAGCCAGGTCCCCCCCTCCAACCGCCTTCCCTTCCAGCCCCTCCCATCCACCACACAGGGTCCCATGTCCACTGTGGCTGTCCTAGGGCACCCCAGCCACATAGGCTGTTGGGAGCTGGCCCTCCTGAGAGGCCCCCGTCGGGTGGGGCCACAGTGGGCACTGACCTCTCACAGGGCTCTCTCTGTCAGGGGGGCCAGCTCCCGTGTCCCGCCGGGGTCCCAGGAAGGACGGTGCGTCCATGTGCCCGGCCCCGGCCCACGGGCTGCCATTCCCTGATGAGGATGGTCTCCTTCCTCCACCAGCCCTCACAGTGTCACAGGCAAAAGCAGGAACACAGTCTGAAATCGAAGCCAGGAGGCCCTTGGTTTTATCTTTTCGCAGGAAGCCAGGACTCGGGCCCCCAGACCTGCCTGGATGACAGGCACAGGGGGAGCCCCCACAGCCCAGGAACCCCACCCCATCAAGGCCCCAGCTGGTCTCCCAGGGAGGAGGGTCTGCCCTGGCCTCCCGTTACTCATTAACTGAGTGCTGACTCAGGGTCAAGTGCGGAGTAACCAGATGCCCCAGCTGCGCTCGCACACTCCTGGGCCTGGGGGTCTACGTGCTGGGACGGAGTCTGTGCAAGGCCCTCCTCGGGGCAGCCCAGTCCTGGGAGGCTCCGGTCAGACACCAGGACACGGGCCGTGGGGGTGGGGCGGCGCTCTGCAGACTCAGGAGGGCCTGGGGGTCCCGCCACCCAGCTGAACGCCGCAGGACAGGCAGCCTGCGCTGGGCGTCTTACCAGACACGGTTAGACCTGGGTCCTTCTGTCTAATACTGTCTGGTAATGCCGTCCATCCACGGCCTGGTCGCCGCCGGAAGAGGGGCTCCTGCCGGACACCGGGTGGAGGGGGAGGCCCACGGTCCACTGGGCCCCGAGGTGGCCCGACCAGGTGGTGCACCCTGCCCTTGCATTGCCCCCACGGAGGCACAGTCCGCACTGGGACGTCCCCAGCCCTCGCCGCCCCGACGGGGGGAGACCGCCGACCCTGGGGAGGGCTTTCTGTGGCAACCAAAATAAATTGTTGGGGTAATGTAGGGCATGGGGCACCGGGGACTGGCTTCTGTTCACCTCCGGGCGCAGCCCACCCCCACAGCAGCCCAGCCTGGGACCCTCTCCAGGGAGGTGACCTCATCCTCTGTCCCTGACGTGTACCAGGCAAGGGGGCCACAGGAGGACAAGACAGACGCAGCCCCAGCCCACAAACCCCCAGCCCAGGGTGGGGAAGAGCACCCCAGAGACCCCCACCTGCCCCTCCAGTGTCACCTGGCTGGAGGGTGCTGAGAGGGCACTGGGACCAGCAGGGTGCAGCCACCGCCTTCCTGCCTCCGCCCTCAGCTCAGGGCCCCCCCAGGTCCCCACAACCTGTCTGGGGCCTGGGCGGTTAGGGGCACGCTCTCCCGGTGCCATGCAGCGGCCCCCCAGTCTTCAGCCCCCTGCCCCGCTCCCTCTGCTCCCCTCACTAATGCTCATCGAGAGGTCTGTCTAAAGTCGCCCCCAAACCAAACTCTGATGCTGACACCCTCAGCCTCAGGGCCCCTCCTTTCCCTGAGAGTTCCCGGGGCCTGACTCTTGGCTTCCCAAAGGCCCATTGAGGACAGGGCCCCGGACCCTGTGTTAGACCAAGGGCTTGGCCAACGGAGTGGGGGAGTGGGCCCCCAGGGCTCCTGGGAGGGGTACCTGCACCTCCCCCTCAGTCTCCTCTCTCTCCCCAAGTCTTCCCTGAACACGGTCTCTGCAGCCACATCCTAGAGCAGCGAAAAGGAGGGGTGAGAGCGGCCCCAGAAGGCCTCTCTGGGCAGGTGACCAAGGGGACCCTGCAGACAGGAGCTGAGCAGGGACCAGGGGCCGCCTGGCACCTGTGAGGAGGGCCCAGGAGGCTGGGCCCAGCCTGTGCTGACTGCCCGAGGGGGCACCTCCTCACCCACTCCTGCGGCCCCAGGGACACTGACCACTCCCTTTGTCCCCAGCACACCCAGGCCACGCACACCCACCGCCAGGAGGCCCCCGCCGCGCCGTGACAGAGGCTGGGGCAGGGGCGGCACCACGCCAGCCGGCGTCTCCGGTTTTGAGGCCAAGTTTCGGAGTCTGAGTTCCTGGTGTCTAGAGGCAAGGGCTACCTCGCCAGAGCCCGTGAGGAGCTGGGGGCCAAGGCACGTAGGCCGGCCTAGGGGCCTGAGCACCTGTGAGGGGTCCAGTCCCAAGAAGGGAGCACAGCTTTAAGGGCAGCGAGCACTCTAGGGCGGCCACAGCACACGGCCCAGTGTGCAGAGTCAGGAACAGAGCTGGGGTGCCCCCTCTGAGGCTCCTGGGGGCAGGGGGTCCTTCCTGCCTTCCCAGCCCCGGTGGCTCAGGTGTCCCTGGGCTTGTGGCCTCTTGTGAGGACACTGGTCCCTGGAGTTAGGATCCCAAGGACCCAGGAGGACCTCAGCTCATGCCCCCCTAACTTCATCATAACGGCACTAACCCTGTTCCCAAGTGAGGTCACATCCGCGGGTTCTGGGGCTAAGACTATGGACACATTTGGGAGGCCATCATCCAGCCCCACAAGAAGCAAAGGCCCTCCAAACAGAGACTCCTCGTGACCCATGCAAGGCTGTGGGGGGCAGAGGTGCAGCCCCAGGTGGGAGCATCCCCACCCTCAGGGGCTGAGCCCCCATGTGCTGCTTTGAAGAGTGGGGGCCCCATGGCTGGGGTGAGGGGAATGTAACAGCAATTAAAGCCAAGTGAACACCGAAAGCATTGTGGGGTCAGGTCTGGGAGCTGAGCGTGGATCTGAGGGTCTGGAAAGGCGCAGGGATGACCCTGGAGAGGATGGAGGGCCCAGCCCCCAGGGGCCCCCCGCCCTGGCCACCCTGGCCCCTGCTCACCTCTGGGCCCTGGGTTGAAGTTGCTGGGAGACAGTTGCCAGGTCACCACTGTGTCCCAGGCAAAGGGCTCACACCAGCTTGTAGGGCAGGTAAGAGGGGCAGGTGGGCCAGCAGCAGCGGCCCCAGTTGGGTGTGAGGGTCTGCCGTCCTGTGCCCCAGCCTGGCCACCAAGGACCCCGTTGGTCCTCTGGGATTCTGCCCAGGAACAGAGAGAGACAGGGAGGGGAGGGCAAGGGAAGGGTGCCCCCTCTGCAAAGGGCCCATGCCCCCTGGGCCACGGCGAGAGGGCCAAGGACCCCAGGGCCGGGCCAAGGTGGGTGTGCCCCCTGGGGGTGTCGGCCCCTCAGGACAAGCTCCTTCGCTCAGGACCAGATCCGTCTCCCAGCCCGCTGACACCTCTGGGGACCCGCGTCCCCGAGGACAGCCTGCGCCTGCCCGGGAGGCACCGGCCAGTCAGGCGATGTGAGCGCCGCCCTCGCCCCACGCTGCCGGGCGTGTTTCTGGGAGGGGCTGGCTCCGGCGCCTCCTCACTCTGCCGGGTGTTTTGGGCAGGTTCGAGAGGGCCTTCCGTCCATCACGCCGTGGCGCCGTGTCCTGCCGGTCTCTCCACCTGACCAGGTAAAGCTTTGTTTCTGTTTTGAGTTTTCGCTTAGCCCGCCCCAGCGCTGGCCGTCCTTGCCTGCGGACGCGGCCCGCCCCTGCCTCTCCAAGCGTGAAGTTTTGTCCCCGTGTCCAGATTTTGTTCTTCGGAGGCCGAGCGCGCAGGCCTGAGCACAGGGCCCTGAGCAGTGCTGGCCGCCGAACCCCCAGCTCTGCCCGGCCCCACGGACACAGCACCTGGGCCTGCCCAGGCTTTTGTTGTTAATTTTGCTAAACAAATGATAACCCATGGCCTTCTTTTTTGTGAAAATAATAAATACATGGTTAGAAAAGCCAAATAGAGGCAGGAGGCAGGGTCTCCGCCACAAGCTCCTCCCCACCCAAGGCTGCTTCTGCCACTTGCCTCCGACCTCTCTGCCCCCAGCACCACGGAGGCTGCCCACCGGCGGGTGGGATGGGTGGCTGGCCCCTCACCACCGCGTGCTCCTGCCGTGACCTCAGCCATCCCCTGGCAGCTGGCTCGGGGGCCCCTCGTCCGGCCCTGCACGCATCCTTACAGCCCCGCTAGCCGCTGCCCGTCTGAGCTGCAGGTGCCCCACCCACTTCCAGAGTGCAGAGCTCAGGTGCACAGACGATGGCTGTGTGGGGACCCCAGGCTCCGTGCCTTCCTGGGGAGCCTCTCCGAGGGCCCCCGGGGCCCAGCCTCTGCTCCCGGTGTTTGTGGGCCCCGCACCGTCTCCAGGCACGCCATCGGCTCCCCTGCTTCTGGCTCCCACCCGCGTCCTCCTTGCTGGGCAGCGACTGGCCTGTGTTGCACTTCCAGGCCCCGCACATTCCAGGACAGCCCCAGCCCCCGGGGCCCTCCCACTCCCTCCCCAGCGTGCTCCAGGGACCTCTCCTTCCGTGGGGGGCCCGCCACGTCTCCCTGCCCTCTTGCTGTGTGCGAGTGCGTGCTGTGTGTCCGTGTGTCTGAGGGAGTGAGTCTGTGCGTCCATCTCTCACCCCTGGGGGCCTCCCTGCGAGGCCCGCAGGCGAGGCAGCCGCTCACCGGGTGCTGTGGGGAGGCGCTGAATGTCGGCACCTTGGGCTGATCCTCTGTCCTCAGCAGGGCTCCTGGGACCTGCGGCCGGGTTCCGGGAACCAAGCCAGGCAGACACTCCCGGAGCCCTCCCATTGGGGCCAGGGCAAGGCTGGGCCGGACTCGGCTCCCTGGCTTCTTTCCTAAGTGGCAACGAAGGCCCTGGGCAGCATTTCTTGGGTGACCAGCTGGACGCTCGCACAGCGACCGGCCTGTCTGGAGAACCCCTACCGGGCCCTGGGTGCAGGGGCTACAGCCCTCTGCCCCGCCAGCCCCAGTGTGTCCCCTCTCCATCCTGTGTTTTCAGTCCTTCAGAATGTCCTCACCTCCCAAGCCACCCCCAAATTGGGAAGGGACTGTGAAGGGACAGCCAAAATGTCCCTGAAAGTTCCGAGTTGATGGCAGATGCTCAAAGCCAGGCCTGCTCCTGGGGGCAGGCCACGAGGATGCCGCCAGCACCTCAGTGCCAAGCCCCCCCAGACACAGGGTCCCTCCCCTCTCCCTCCCAGCCACCCCTCCCGACACCTGAAGGCCTGACGGCCCCTCCTTACAGGCAGCACCGAGGCCCGAGGGTCTGCTCCTGCAAGGGGAGACTCGCCCAGGACAGACAGAATGCGGGGACCTCCTTGCCCCTGAGGGGCAACAGGCCCCACAGTCACCATGGAAACAGGAGCCAGCTACCCCTGGAGACCCGAGTCCAAGACCCCAGGAGGCGCCCCTGCCCCGGCAGGAGGGGCCTGACGGCGTACCAGATCCGGGGGCTAGGACAACAGGCTTCAAGGAGGTCCCACCGACGGGTGGGGGCAGCATCTTCCCAGAGGTGCCCCCGCCTCGGTGCCCCCGCCCCTGCGGCCCACAGCCACGCCCACTCCATCCAGCATCGGGGGCGGCGCCCTCGGGCCCAGGTCAGCACTCAGAGAGGCAAGCGGTCAAGGGTCGCAGGGGTCTGGCGGAGCCACGTCCGGGGACCAGGTGAATGCAGGCCTGGCATGGCCTCCTGGGGCCCGGTGCCCCATTCCAGGGGAGGCGGTCTAAGAGGGGGACCACACACAGCCATGCCCCAGGGGAGGGGCCAGCGGACTGGGGTCCGAACGGCAGGGGCGGGCAGGTGTCTCCTCTCCACTGTCTGGCAGGCGGTCTGCGGCCCTGCACCCAGCCCCTGCCCAGGGCAGGGGAGCCCATCACCCCTGCCTGACATGGTCACCCGTGACGTCATGATGGACATTGTGACCCCGCCCTCCTGGGCATGTCCCCGTGCCCTGTCTACCCCCAGCTCCAGCCTCACACCCCTGCCCCTTACCTGCGTCGTCTGCCCTGCTGGTGAGGATGGGCCCTGCCCGCTCCGCGGCTGACCCCGCTCTTCTAGGAGGCGTGGCAGGCGCAAGCCCACGGGTCGGGCCCGCGCCTGGGATGAGCTGTTCCCAGACGGGCTGGGGGCACTGCCCGGGGCTGCCAGAGACGGGCGGGAAGGGGTCGGCCGGCCTGGAGCCCAACCGGGACCAGACGTGGGCCGGACTCTGAGTGCGCACCCCCTCGGCCACAGGCTGGGCCCATGAGAGACCAATGGGGAGCAGCCAAGGGGACAGGCTCCTGTGCCAGCTGAGCCAGCTGGGCCACGATGCAGGTGGGCTCAGGCAGGGCTGGGCGGGGGTGGGAGAGCCTCCCGCCAGGCCAGAGCCGCAGACCGCCCGCCTGTCCGCAGCCCCCCTGGAGGACACTGTCGCTGGCAGGCCCCGGGCCGCCCTCCTGGAGAGGCACGTGCTGGCGGGGGGGCAGCAGTCGCCCAGCACGGGCTGTGGCCCTTTCTTCTACATCGGGGGCACCAACGGAGCCTCAATGTGAGTGGGGGCCTCCAGCCGGGCCCAGTCCACTGCCCCCGGGGCCCAGCCCAGCCTCAGCTAGGGCACCTGAGGTCCCCTTGTCCCCTCTCCTGGCACACCCATCCCTCCCCCAGCTCCTGAGGCCCCGGGGTCACGGCTGCCCCTCTGCCCCCCCAGAATCAGCTCCTACTGCAAGAGCAAGGGCTGGCAGCGCATCCAGGACAGCCGGCGGGGTGACTACAAGCTCAAGTGGTGTGAGGTCAAGTGTCGGGACAGCTACAGCAGCTTCCGGGAAGGTAGCGGGGAGGGGCGGGGCCTCTCGGGGCCCACCCAGGGCGGGGGGCGGGGGGGCGGTCACCCGCACGCTGCCCGGGGCTTTGTTGTGCCAGGCGAGCAGCTGCTGTACCAGATCCCCAACAACAGACTGCTCACCACCAAGATCGGGCTCCTCAGCACCCTCAGGGAGCACTCGAGGGTCGTCAGCAAGACGTCCTCGTGCGCACAGGCCAAGTATGCCCGCCCTGGGTCCCCCCACTGGTACCGCCACGGACCCACCACGCACGCGCCCAGTCCACCACCCCAGCCCACCAGCCCACCCGTCCCATCTGACGTGTCTGTCAGTCGCTGCTCCAGACGACCCTCTGTTCTGTCTACCCACCTACACCTCCCGCCCACCCATCTTCCCACGCACCCCCCTGCGCACTCACCGATCTGTCTCCACCCGCAAACACCTGCCACCCATTACCCCCCCACGGCCGCCCAGAGCCCTTACAGACACGCCCACCTCGGAGCCACCCCTTGGTGTCCCTCACTTAGTCATTCGTGGCCCACCGCACCCACTCCGCCCACCCCATGCCTGTTCCCGCAGACCCTCCACACTCCAGTCCCACTGTGCCCTCCACCCAGCACGCAGCCTGAGCCGCTCACGGGCTCATCCGGCTGGTGTCCGCCCGTCCACTCGCCCACTCTTCGCCCAACCATTTACACGCCTGGCCACCTGCCCGACCAGGCAGGCAGCCCGCCTCACCTGGTCACCACGACACCATCTTTACATCAACTGATCTCGCTGTCCACCTCCAGCCTCCCCATGTCGGTCAGCAACTCTCGCCTGTCCCCTCCAGGCATCTGTCATTCCTCCACCTACTTCCACCCCAAATCCACTTACCTACCCGCACACGCGCACCCACCTGCCTGGAGGCCCCCGCCCGTTCCCCCCCTCCAGACACACACCCATCTGTCCCACACATACTGTGGAGTGGACACTCAGGCCGGGCCCTGTGTCCCTCTGGGGAGCAGCGCTGGAAAGGACCCAGCACTCGACCTCGAGGAGCCCCCATGGATGAGCTTGGGCCGCAGAGGTAGATGCACTCAGCTCAGCTGGGAGGCCATTCTGCCCTAAATCGAAGGACGGCCTGGTGGTCGATGGCAAGGCCCTGAGGGGCATCCCAGCCAGCGGGAGAGGTCCAGACCAGCCGGGAGCACTCAGGGACCCGCGCTGCGGGCAAGCCGGGCACTGTCCGAACTGACCTCTCAGAAGTGCCTGAGCCCTGCGGGGAGCAGAGCAGCGGAGGAGGGTGGGGGAGGGGAGCAGGGCAGAGGGAGAGGGGCTGGGTGCAGGTGAGCAGCCTGCAGAGAGGCCCGGTGCGCCGCAAGGGTGCTCTGGCAAGGGAGCAGGGTGCAAAGGCTTCACAGAGAACAGCCAGACGTGGGGCGGGGTGCAGGGGAAACCGGGGAGCTTGGAGCCCGACCCAGCTTCCAGGGGCCTCGCTCCCTCCAGCCAACCCCCAGGTCCGGCCACGCCTTCGGGGGAGGGAGAGAGCCCTCCCCGTGTCTCCCCAATACCCTGCTCCCCCAGGTTCCTGAAAATGGAAGAATTTTTCCCAGAGACCTACCGCCTGGACGTCAAGGAGGAGAGAGAGGCATTCTTCACGCTGTTTGACGGTGAGACGCCGCTGGACGCCAGGCCCGCTCCGGAGAGATGCGTTCTGGGCGTGACCAAGACTGGGGCGTAGCTAGGCAGGGCCCGGCCGGGCTACGAGCCGGTGGGGGCGCGATTCCGGAGGGGACGAGGGGAGCCAGGTGGGCGGAGCCGTGACTGTGGGCGGTGTCACAGCTGCACCTGTTCGAAGCTGAGAGGGGCGTGGTTCAGGCCTTGGAGGGTGTGCTTTCAGATTGGGGCGAGGTCAGATTTGGGATGGGCGTGGCCAGGGCCTTAGTTGGAGGTGGGCGGGGTGGGATGGGACGGTGGGTGGGAACTAGATTGGGTGGGCGTGGTCAGGACCCCGGCTGTATGGGAGGGGCTGCTGGGCAGGGTCCTAGCCTTGGGCGGCCCGGACTCCCGTGGCTCTCCCCACAGAGACCCAGACGTGGATCTGCAAACCCACCGCCTCCAACCAGGGCAAAGGCATCTTTCTGCTCAGGAATCAGGAGGAAGTCGCCGCCCTCCAGGCCAAGACCCAGAGCATCGAGGAAGACCCCATCCACCGCAAGATGCCGTTCCGGCCGCCTCAGGCTCGCATTGTGCAGAGGTGTTGGGCTGTACACGAGGAGGGTCGTCAGTGGTGGGGGGGGGGCGTCAGTGGGGCGGGGAGGCACCAGCCGGTTTGTCCCCTTTTGGGTACTACTCCTCTGTCCTGAAGGAAGCCCACCCAGGCAGCCACTGCCTTCAATCCTGCAGCAGAAGCTGGTCCCTCCCTCCAGACCTCTGCCTCTGGGCATGGTCCAGACCTGAGTCTCGTACCAGAAAGGTCTTTCCCGGGCTCCCCACCTGCCAGTGTGACCACAGTCCTGTCTCAGCTGCTGTCTGCCACCGTCCTCTCCCATGGCCGTCTCAAGCTGCAGCTCTCAAACCCTGTGTCTTGAGTCCTACAGCTCCCTCCACCTGGGATCTCCCCTCCCTGCTTCTCCAGTGCCACCCACCCTTTAAGGCACAATGTCAGCCGTGCCTCCTCTTCCAGGCAGTCCTCCCTGCCCAGGGGCCTAGTCTCCCAGCAAGAGCTGCAGCCTGGGGACACCAAGGGGGCTGAGACCCAGGGATTCTCTGCACCACAGGTGGCAAACACAAGGCCCACAGGCCAAACCTGGCCCTCCACCTTGTTCCATCCGGCCCGGCACCTTGTTTCTACCCGGCAGCGGTGCCGAGCTCTCGCGTAACTGTTACGGAGTAGTTACATTTACATAGTGCTAAAATTCAATCTGGCCCTTTGAAGGCAACCTCGAGGCCCTTGGTGAAAATGCGTTTGACACCCCTCCTCCGAACTGTTCAGGCTCAGAAAAGTCCCCTACCAACGGACACGCACACAGCCAGGGCGGGAGCCCTCAGTCGCACCTGGGACAGGTGGTGGGGGCACGGAAGAACCGGCCTGGCTTGGGGCAGAGGGACACACTCAGGCCGGGCTGGCCGTGAGCTCAGCCCTCGGGTGCTCGCCCAGGTACATCCAGAACCCACTGCTGCTGGAGGGGAAGAAGTTCGACGTGCGCGCCTACCTGCTCGTCGCCTGCGCCGTGCCGTACATGGTCTTCTTTGGCCATGGCTACGCACGCCTCACCCTCAACCTTTACGATCCCCACTCCCAAGACCTGAGTGGCCACTTGACCAACCAGGTGAGGGCCCTCCCTGCGGCCTTGGGACAAGATCACTCCCCAAGAACACAGATCCATAGGTGGTCCAGCCCCTTAGGTGGCCTGGGCTGTCCCCTGCCTGCAGTTAGTGTCACTGGTCCCCTGCAGCCTCCGAAGGGTGTGCTGGTGACGTGACCACAGCTTGGTTCCCTCAGGGTGTGGATGAGGCGTGGGAGGGCTAGGAGCCGAGGGGAGGGGTCCCTGTGAGGACCTCAGTGCAGAGAGCCCGGGGCCAAAGGTCTTTGTGGAAGGTCCTCATGGGAAGAGTCTGGGGGGACCCCCCGCCCCGTGAGGATCAGTGGGGGACTTGGCGGCTGAGGAGGTCTCCGTGGGAGGGCCTCAGCGGTAGGCTCGCTGCGAGACGTCCTGGGGGCGGGGCCTCTGGGTGCTCCGGGCCACGCCTCCAGGCGCCACACCACCTCCCCGCAGTTCATGCAGAAGAAGAGCCCGCTGTACGTGCTCCTGAAGGAGGACACGGTGTGGAGCATGGAGCAGCTCAACCGCTACATCAACAACAAGTTCAGGGAGCCCAGAGGCCTCCCCAGCGACTGGGTCTTCACCACCTTCACGGTCCGTGTGCCCTCCTCGCCCACCTCTTGCCTGGCAGGGGGCGCCGAGGGTCAAGACCCCTTAGGGCATGTGGGGGCGAGGGCAGTGTTCCCTAGGGAGTGGGCCGGGCCTGGGGGCAGGGGTGCGCCTGCACTAGAGTGTGTCCCCCTCCTGTGCCCGGGTGGGGGGCTGGCCGCCGCGAGGCCTCTCTGCGTCTCTGCCCTTTAGGACAGTCCACGCCCCCTCCAGCAGTGCCTCTCCACATCCTTGCCCGCACTTTCTGTTTCTGATGATGCTGCCGAGTGTCCTTCTCTGCGTTTACTGGCCCTTTGCGTATGTACCTGCTTCAGAGAGCGTTCTGTTCAGGCCTGTCATCCCTTCCCTGTCACAGTTCTCCCTGGATTCTGGGCCCCAAACCCTTATCAGACATGTGATCCACAGGCATTCCCTCCTGTTCTGTGAGTTCCTTTCCACTTTCTTGATAATGTCCTTTTTTGCACAAAAGTTTTAGAGTTAGATGAAGTACACGTTTTTTCCATCTCTTTTTGGTTATTCATTTTTTTGATTCCACATCTAAGAATCCACTGCTAAATCCAGCATTGGAAATATTTATACATGTTTCCTTCCAAAAGTTTTTTTAGTTCAGCTCTTACATTTATTTAAGCGATTGGCCATTTTGGGTTATTTGCTGCGTCAGGTATGAGGTGGGGGTCCAAGTTCATTCTTTTGCATGTGGACGTCCCACGTCCCAGCACCCTTTGTCACAGAGACTGTTTTGGGCACATGTCGGGTTCTCTCCGCTCTCACAGTCCTGTTCCCGTGGTGATGGGGGGGTCTGTCCCTGCACTAGCACCCCACATTCGATGCCGTAGCCCCCTCCTCTTCGTGTGTGAGCCACGCTGCTCGATTGTCTGGTGACAAGCCACTCCTGCCTGTCGGGGACGCGTCCCGCCAGACCCGGCGTGGGCCGTCCTTGGAGTGTGCCCCCGGGCTGGCCGGCTGCGCCACGGGAGCTGTCGTGTCCACACTCACGAGCAGCGTCGGTGAGGAGCTCTCTTCTCTGTGCGTTCGTGTGCTGTGGGGTGTGTCTGCTCTTTCACTTGTGACCAGCACGTGAAAATTTCATGCTAATTATTTAAGTTTTTGGAAGAATTCACCAGCAAGGCTGCCTGTTCTGGGTCTTTTCTATTGGGAAGCTTTGTTTATTACCATTATTATTATTATTATTATTATTATTATTGCTACTACTAATTCAACCTTTAGTTGTTAGAAGTTATATTCAGACTTTCTATTTCTTGTTGACTCAGGCTAGTGAGTGTGTCTTTGTAGGAATTTGTCCATTTCTTCTAAGTTACCTAATTTGTCTAAAACACGATTGTTGGTAGTATTCTATGGACAGTTATAATCCTTGTTAAAATCATTTTCCTCTCTATGCGAGGTCTTCCTTTCTTGACTGTAATAGTTTCTCTTCTTTCTCTTTGTCTTGGTCAGTCCAGGTAAGAGCTTGTCTGTTCCCCGCGCCAGCCTTCGGATTCACCGACTTTTCTCAGTGGTTTCCATTTTCTGCTCCGTATATACGCACTCCAGTCGGCTTGCTTTGGGTTCAGGTTTCTCTTCTTCTCCTAGTTTCTCGAGGCTGAAGGTCAGGTCGCTGATTCGAGCACTTCCTTCTCGGCGAACGCAGGTGTTTTCGGCCACAGACGGCCTCGGAGCGCTGCCTTCGCGAGGCCGTGAGACCCCACGAGCCGCTGCTGTTTCTGTTGCTGCTCGGGAGTGTCAGTTCCCACGTATTTGTGGGTTTCCCAGTTTTCCGTCTCTTTTTTCCTGGAAACCTTTGATCACTGATTCTATAGTTGACGTTAAATAATTATTATTTTTATGTGTGACAAGGATAGAGATATTTTGGTTATCTCAACAAAGGAGTTTGTAGTCTTTAACGATACACACTAAAATATTGTGGGTTTTTCCCTTCTCTTATTGATGTTTGATTTCATGCCACTGTGGTCCAAGGACACGCTTGTATGACCCCGACCCTTTAAAAAGTGACAGCACTGGCTTTGCGCCCTGACGGACGGTGTCCGTCCTGGAGCGGGCTCCGTGTGCCTCAGAAGCACGTGAATGGGGGGGGCTCTGCAGACGGGCGGTGTGGCTCACGCCTTCCCCTGGTGCCTGCTGTCTTCTCCTCTGCCTGTCTCCCCACCGCGGACGTGGGGCGTGGAAGTCTCAGCCGTCGCTGCTGAATCGTCTGTGTCTCCCTGCAGTTCTGTCAGTTTTTACTTTCTGTAGCTCCGGGCTCTTTTCTTAGGTGCATCTATGTTTGTAATTACGACATCTTGATTTATCATTACAAAATGTGCTTTTCTCTTAATACCCTCAGTTTTTGTCTTAAAATCCATTTTCTCTGATACTAGTACAGCCATTCCAGCTCTCCTTTGGCTGCTGTTTGCATGAGATGTCCTTTCCCACCTTTTGACTTTCAACCTCTCTGAGTCTTTGAATTGGAAGTATCATAGATTGCATAGCAAGGGGGTTTTATGCATTGTGCCCGTCCCTGTCTTTTATCTGGAAAGTTTGATTTATATTTAACATAATTACTGATGTGGTGGGATTTACACCTGCTATTTTGCTATTTGTTTTCTATTTGTCTTATAGCTTTGTTTCTGTTATTTTTTAAAAGTTTATTTATTTTTAGACAGAGGGGAGGGGAAGGAGAGAGGGAGAGAAACATCAGTGTGTGGTTGCCTCTCACGCTCCCCCATCTGGGGACCTGGTCTGCAACCCAGGCATGTGTCCTGACCGGGAATTGAACTGGTATCCTTTCGGTTCACAGGCCACCACTCAGTCCACTCAGCCACACCAGCCAGAGCAGGGGGAGGCCCTCTGAGGGCACAGGTCCCTCGTGCCCCTCCGGGGCTCCACTCTCCGACAGCTCTGGTCTCCGAGAGGCGAGGCCCTTCCCTGCCCCCGTGCTGTGACGGCACCACCCTGGTCGCCTGCTCCCCTGCTCCCCCTGCTCGCACCCCCAGCCACAGCAGCCTCACGCGGCCCCCCCAGCCCCTCAGGCACACTCAGACGCCCTGCGCCCCACCCCACAGCACCTCCTTCCTCTCTTCAGTCCTCGCTCACTAGCTCCTCAAGGAGGCCACGCAGACCAGACCCCTTTGTCCAATACGAAAGTCACCCCAGAGCCCTAATGCCCACACCCCACTTCATCTTCTCCACCGGCATTTGTTGCTTAAGATGCTGCGCAAAGTGTGTGAGGGTCTCCAGGTCACAGCTGTCTGTCTCTCCTGCTGCGAGTGGTCTGCCCAAGGGCAGACCCTCATCCTGAGTTCCCATCATTCTTGTGCCCAAGCACTTGCCACACAGCCTGAGCCCCACCTGCTTGCTGAGTGAATGGAATGAGAGTGGCTGAGTCTCTGCCTATGAACCCGTCTCATGCTCCGAAAGTGCGAAAACGCAGGCAGGTGTGGCTGTGCAGGTGCGGACAGAGGTGGTAGTACGGTGAGGGCCCAGGTGAGGCTGCAGGAGAGGGGCGTGGCTGTGGCCGTACAGGCCTGGGAGGTACAAGCAGGGCCTATGGTGACAGCCAGCCGCCACCTGCTCCCTTCCTGCCCACAGAAGCGGATGCAGCAGATCATGGCCCACTGCTTCCTGGCCGTCAAGTCCAAGCTCGAGTGCAAGCTGGGCTACTTCGACCTCATCGGCTGTGACTTTTTGATTGATGACAACTTCAAGGTGACCTTGAGGCGCTCCAGGGTGGGGGAGCCCGGTAGGGGAGCAGGTGCAAGGAGGCAGGGTGTCTGTGCACAGCCTGACCACCCAGACAGGCCCCCCAGCCCCGGGGGGTATCCATAAGGCTTCACCCCTCCTGCAGCTGGGGCGGCCTCCGAGGCCAGACCCTCAGACCCTTAGCGCCTCAGCCCCTTGGGCAAATGTGGGGGGTGAGGCCCTCGAATAGAAGCGACTGCCCAGGGTCACCCAGCTCGCCAGGGCCTCAGCCTCCTGCTGGCCGACTTGGTCGGCGGGCAGGGGTGCTGACCGGTGTTGGGCCCAGGTGTGGCTGCTGGAGATGAACTCCAACCCCGCCCTGCACACCAACTGTGAAGTCCTGAAGGAGGTGGTGCCCCGTGTGGTCATGGAGACCCTGGGTGAGGCCCCCGCACGGCCCCCCCGGGACCCTCCAACCGCCCCCTCCACCGCCTGCCCAGGCTCGCATATGCCACCCCACCTTCTCCCCAAGCTCAGACCCCGCAGACCTGCCTCCCCACACCTCGCCCCACCTGGGTCCCACCCCTCACCTCCTCCTCTGCCCCCAGAACCTGCACCCCTCACACGTGATGCTGGAGGGGCTGGGTTCCTGCCCCTCTCACCTCCCGGGGCCAGTGTGCCTCGCTCACGCACGCCCACTCACCGCCCCCGCCCGCAGACCTGGCGCTGGAGACCTTCCAGAAGAGCTTGCGCGGCCAGAGGATGTTGCCGCTGCTGTCGCAGCGCCGCTTCGTGCTCTTACTCAACGGCGAGACCGACGTGTGGCCGCGCCCGGGGAGCTCCCGCAACGTCCCCCGACCGCCGCCGCGGATGGCCTGTGAGGCCGCGCCCGCCGTGCCCCAGACCCGCGCGGCAGACCAGCCGGGCGCGCGCAGACCCAGGCCGCCCCGCTCCGCGCAGGGGCACCCCCGGCCTCACTCCCCCGGCCCCGAGGACGCCCCGGGCAGCGAACGGCCGAGAGCAGATAGCAGGGACCCAGCGCGGGAGCCCTCCCCGGGATCGGCCGGGGAGGACCGCGAGGGGCGCAGGAGCGAGGACCACCGCGGCTCCTAGCGGCCCTCACCGCGCCCTCCCAGGACCTATAAAGGCTACTTTGTTACAAGCGCGTCCTCGAAGCGGCGGTCGGGCACGGCCCTGGGGGGCGCCCCCTTGGGGATTTCCCTGCCCCCCCCACCGGGCTGGGACCTGTCCTTGGGAGGCACACAGGGGTGGAGGGAAGGTGGTCGGCCCTGCAGGAAGCGAAGATCAGCGCCCACAGCCCCCTACTCGGCTCGTCCTGGAGCTGCCTCCGCCTGGGGAAGCGGCCAGGTGCCCGCCTCCGCCCAGCCTCCTGCTGCTGCTGCTGCAGAGCCCACAGGACCCCTTCCGCCTGGCTCTGTGATCTCTGGTGAAGGGGTTTGGTGTCCCCCCGAGTCCCCAAAGGGGAGGGCTCCCTCAACCCAGGACTGTTCCTCAGGGCCCCACCCTCTCCCACACCTCCACCCCAGTCGCAGCGCCTGCCTGGGCCCCAGACCCCAGGGCCCTGGTTCCCCGCACCCAGGGGCCCTGACTCCCAGCAGGATGCAAGGTGGGAGAGCGCCCTGACAGACGTGCTAGGGGAACAGGGGCCCACCCTCGCCGTTGCCTGGGTGGCCTCACGTTCCCCACGGGCCCAGCCCCACGGTTTGAGGTGATTCAGGGCCTCTGATGTGTCCAAGCTCCCGACCACTCAGTCTCCATCTCTGTGACCCACCCCCCCAGCATGCTGCACCCACCCCGGTCCAAACCCCAAGGTGCAGACAACCGCCCTGGGCCCTCCCCAGCTTGCGCCGTCTCCTCCTGCACCCCCACGTGCTCGGCTCACTGCTCCAAGCCGTTGGCCAAGTCACATGTGCGCCTGAGCCGCCCCGGTTCTGACCTCCAATCCACACCCAGCACCCATGGCCTCCACCGCAGCGGGGGTGGGCTGCCAGCCCCTTCCAGCCCCTTCGCTGCTCTTGTGTTGGCGCTTAGGCTGGGAGGGGCGTGCAGCCAGCCCTCCACCACTGGCCACCCCGCCTCTGCATTCTGATGGGAGCAGCAGAGGGCGCCAGAGGGCGCCGAGCACTACTGCACCTCCGCCCGCCCACTGCAGGCTGCAGCCACAGAGCCGGGGAGAGAAGGGATGGAGGGAGGGGGGCTCAGAGAGGTAAAGTGAGTCCCCCAGGGTCACAGAGCCAGTGAGGGCCCCTGCTGGGCCAGGGAGCAGGGCCCCAGCTGCAGACCCCCTGCAGCCCTCATCGTCCCGCCTTCTGCCGTGGCTTGGCGTGTGGGGTACCCAGGAAGAGGGCACTGAGTGGCCAGGGCCCGGGAGCCGGAGTCCCCCCCAGCATGTCCGGGGGTCCCTACATGAGGGGCTGTGCTCAGCTACCGCTGGCTCTGCCTCCCAGCCGGCCCACTCTGAGCCCGAGGCTGGGGTGGGGCGAAAGGCAGCCTCCATCAGGGGACCAGGGGCCTCCTGGGTGGTCTTTGTGAAACCCGCACCGGGTCTTCGGGCCGTGGCCATGTTCCCTGCTGGCACCCCCAGCCATGCCGCTTCAGGGCTCCCTCCCGGGGTGCCCGGTCTCAGCTCACAGGCCTCTCTCCGCCACCCCCACCCCCGCCACTGTGCGCCCCTGCCTGTGGGCCCTCGGCCCACAAGCTGCCTCTGGGGCCCACGGCAACATCAGTACCGACCCAGAAGGTTCTGGCTCCCCCAGGTGGAGCCGACCTGTGGCCTCGGGGCTCGTGGGTGTGGCCCGAGCCCTCAGGGAGATGCTGTCCCCAATGCCTCTGTCATCCCTGGACCCTGAGCGGCTGCGATGACGCACGAGGACCTGTGACGCCACGCGAAGTGCATGTCGGCGGAGCAGCCTGCCCCATCCTGACGAGCCCCCGTCCCGGGGCCCCCCCAAAGGCCTGGGCCGTCTGCTGCTCATAAGTTCCCAGTGCCCACCCCCCCGAGGGCCAGAGTGTCAAGTGAGGTATCCCGAGTGCCACTGCAGTTTGCCTCCAGGGGCACCAGTCACACCCCAGGCCCCACACACCCACGTTCAGGACCTTAAGGCCCCGGGAGGCGGGAGAGGCGGGCAGGAGATGGAGACCGGGGTCTGTGGCACACGGTGCAGCCGAACGTCAGTACTCGAGGGGCAGGTGCTGGTGTAGAGAAAAGAAGAGGGGCCCAGGTCTCAGAGCCCACCTCCCCCTCTCAGTGCCCGCAGAGGTGTTTCTAAGGAGGGAGGGGAACAGAACAGAGATCAAGGGAGGGGGTCGCAAAGTTCTCTACGTGCCGACGGGCACAGTCCTTTCCGCCGAGGCAGGTGACAGTCCTGTGTGCGTCATGCTGATTTAGTCTCCCTGGCTTTACATCATCGTTGCTCCGCGGGTGAAGGTCAGTGCTTCCCCTGGAGCTTTAAGGTCGGGGCTGTATCTTCTGTGGTTCCTAGAATTCTTGCACAAGCAGCTACTTATCTACAAGCCACACGAGAGTCAGCATTTACAGAGACAGTTCCCCGCTGTTACAGCGCGGCCCCTGGCATCTTCAGGTGGCAGGTGCCCCCAATATTCAAAGACAAGGGGACAGCAGTCACAGTAGAGGCAGCCGGGACCCCCGAGTGGGGGAGCAGCGGCCCTGCGCCCGGCCAGGCATGCGCTCCAAGGGGAGAGCCGCCCCCCTCCTTCCCTCCACCCCTCACACCCAGACCCCCACACACTCCCCACTCTCTTCCTCCTCTTCCCTTTCCCCTCCAGGGGTCTTGCTGGCAGGTGGGGGACTCCAGCTGTGCCTTTCATCTGCAGGAAGCTAGGGGGGTCCAGCTGCCCTTGACTCAGACCCAGACAGCACCTGGGGACCCCACCAACCCTAGAACCTCCCCCTGGCACCCAGTGGGGCCTCCCTCAGCCTCAGGCAGGCAGCACTCCGGGTCTGCTGAGCGCCTTCTGGAACTCATGGGCCTTCTGCAGCCAGACAGAGCCAGAGAACCCCAAGGACTCGGTGGACCCCCTCAGCCCCTCAGCCCTGCAGTGTGTCCCTGATACACAGGTCTGCAGCTGCTTGGCCCGAGCCACAGCTCCTGAAGCCTCCTGGGAGGATGAGACCCGTGGAGGTGGAGGTGTCTGGCTCCCTGCCCCCCTAGGCACAGCCACTTTGTTGGGGGGTGGGGGGGCAAAACCAGCACAGGACCAGCAGCCCCTCCAGGACCACGTCCCGACCTCAGAGCTCAGCCCGGCTCTGGGGCTGAGGTGCAGGGGATGTGCTCCTCAATGCTCAGGATAACCTGGGGGCCGGGGGGACAGGAGTGACAGCACAGCCCTGGGTCCTGGCCAGGGACCCCCTGCCCTGGCAGCAGCCCCAGCAGTGCCCTAGGACAAGCTCTATCTGGGGTGGCCCTCCTCCCTGCCCCCACCGAGGGTCTCTGTCCAGCTGGGGCTCCAACCTCAGTAACGGGAAGGGCAGGTGACGGGTGGGGACCCGCTGAAGCCGGAAGAGCTTCTGGGAAAACACAGGGCGGGCTCTGGATCCTTATCTGACTGAACTCCAACCCCGGGGGGGCGGGGCTGTGGTTTTCCGCAACAGCTGGAGACCTGCTCCTGGGGGGGGCGGTTCTGGGGTGGGCAGAGTCTCACCGTGGGGTCTCTCGAGGACGTGGTGGCCAGGCCAGGCTGCCGGCCTCTGCAGGGGCCACACACCTGCCTCACGCTAGGAAGCTGGCTGAGGCGGAGGGAGCCTCCCACAGCCCCTTAACTCCGAACCATTTCCCCACCCCCTTTCCCCACAGCCAGCACCCCTGAGTCTCCTCAGGCCCCCTGCCCTGGGCACTGCCCCCCGCTGCCTGCCTCTGAACCTGGAGGTGCTCGGGCCTCCCTACCTGAACCCCTCTGCCACCTAACACCTAAACCCCCACCCCTCAGCCCGATACTGAGCACAGGCCCTTTTCAGGGCAGAGCCAGGCCAGCCCTGCAGACCCCGGGGTCCTGGGGGCTCCAAGGAGGCTGCCTGAGCAGGCACACGAGCCCGGAGGTGGGGAGTGAGGGT
The DNA here is from genome assembly GCA_028533065.1 of Trachops cirrhosus. Classification (NCBI taxonomy): domain Eukaryota; kingdom Metazoa; phylum Chordata; class Mammalia; order Chiroptera; family Phyllostomidae; genus Trachops; species Trachops cirrhosus. The sequence goes on from CM052542.1 coordinate 246,503, forward strand.
GGGAGGTGGCAGGTGGCGATGAGGTGACTCCGCAGTAGGGGCACCTCTGCTGTGTGTGGGGCGCGAGGAGGGGATCACTCCCAAGCCCTCCCTGGCGCCGGAGGCCGTGGGCCCAGACCCCTGACCCCTTTCCCCTCCCACTGCCCTCGGCTGCTGGAATCCCCCGCTGCTCTGCGTCACTCCTGCCGCCCCCACCCCCGAGCTGACGTCTGGGCTCGGAGTTCTCCAGAGGAGTTTCCACGCTGAGTCAGCCCTGCCTCGCCCACCTGCTGGGCCCCTCGGGACTTGGGCGTGGGCGGGCCGCAGGCCACTGGTGGTTTCTGGGGAAGGTCTTCCTATGACCTGAGGCCCGGCCCTCCCAGCGTGGCTGAGCCACACAGGGGACCCCTTCCCTGCTCCCCCCGTCTGGGGACAGCCTGAGCAGGCACCTGAGGAGGGTCCAGGACAGCGGGGAGTGCCCACCTGGGAGCCTGTCTGTGGGGGTGGGACAGTCAAGGGGCCCAGGTGACAAGAACAAGCCCCGGGAGAGCTGGCTTCCCGAGGAGAGCGGGCGAGGGGTTGGCAGGACGAGAGACCTGTCCTGGAGGCACAGTGGACAGCGTGGCAGGCAGGTCCCAGCGAGGCTGTCTGCTCTGAGGACAGCCGGCAAGGTGTCCACCGCTGTCTTCCCGACGTCCAGCCAGCCCACCCCCGTTTTCTTATTAGCTAGTCCACCTGGGACTCACCAGGGACTTGGGCTCCGTGGACATACCCAGAGCCTGGGGCCCGGCGGGCAGGGAGAAGGTGCCCAAGGATAAGCATTTCCCCAGGGACCAAAGTCATGAAGGCGTCCCTGCCCTCCTTCCAGGGGTAGAAATGAGCTGTGCTGTGCCAGGGCGGGGTGGTGCCCTTGGGTGGGACACACCTGAGCCCCTCTGCCCTCCATCTCCCTGCTGTGTGCAGCGCCCACCCCCTGCCCGCTGGGACTGGTGGGGTGAGGACCAGAGAGTGAGTGAGGAGGGCTCTGCTGGGCAGCGTGCAGGCAGGAGGGGAGGGCGGGGGGCCTGGAGCGCTTGGGCTGCCAGTAGGCGTCCAGGTATGCTGTCACCTGGAGGGCGCTGCTGCCGAGACGGGTCCCCACTGGCCCGCCTTCCACACCCTGGAAGCCTGTGCCAGTGAGTCCTTATCAGACCTCCCGGGTACCAGCCCTGCCGGGAGGCTGGGAGAAACCCCAGAAGCACGCTCCCCGGGATCCGGGTCCTGTCAGGCGGCAGAGGCCAGCGGCAGGGCGGGGAGATGGGCTGGGGCCAAAGGCGGCCGAGCTGAGATGGCCACCGTCCTCCCGGAGGAGCTGAGGGCAGAGACTGACCTGGCCCGACTTTGTGCCCCAATGGCACATGGCAGGCGCCCCCAGGGGCCAGGCTGGGTGCCCGGCCCGAGCCCAGAGTCCGGAGCAGTGGCGGCCCTGGGATCCGACACCGGCCCAGGACCCAGCTACCCTAGGGTGCGCCGGCAGGCGAGCAGCGGGGGGGCACCGGCTGGGGCAGCACAGATGCCCAGAGGGCGGCTGCCCAGCACAGCCCCTCCCCCAGGACACCTCCCGAGCCCCGCGATCCCTGCTCTGGGCGGTCCGACTTCTGCTCCCGAACCCGAATTCCCACCCCACCTGGCCCAGGAGGGATGGTGGCCACGGGTGGGGGTCACCCTGGGGCCTGTGCCTCGAGTCCCTGCCTCTGCCCAGCACACGTCCACTCAGGTCGCTGGACAAGTGTTTATTGGGCTCCGCCTGCAGCCTGTCCAGGGCTGTGTGGCCTCCTGTCCAGGGACCCAGGGCCCACAGACCCCACCCCATCAGGGCCGGCAAGGGAGGGAGGCAGCCCTGCCAGCGGCGTCTCCCGCCGTCCAGCGACAGCTGCGGCCTCTTCTGCGTGGTCTGGGGAGTCATCGCTGCCGCCGTCCCCACCCGCTTCCACCGCCGAGGGGAGCAGGGCCGGGCCAGACCCGGGCCCCTTGCAGGGCGGCCCCAGGCCGGTCCCAGGGAGGCCTGTGCGAGGTCCACTGTGCTGGAAGGCGGCCAGGCCTCACACCCACAGGTTCCCCGGCGGGCCCTTGTCCTCCCCCGTGTCCTCCGAGAGCCGCCCCCCTCGCTCCTCCTCCGGAAACTGGCAGCTGTAGGTGTCCTCGACCACCGGCAGCACCTCCAGGAGCGGCTGGGTCTCTGCAGAGGGGCCTCGGTCAGCGGGCAGGCCGCCAAGGGGCCCGCCTCCCCCACTGGGCACAACTGACCTGGGGGCCGCACGCGCTGCCTCCTCAGCTGCCAGAGGTGCAGGCCGAGCTGGGCGGCGCTCAGCGCCAGGATGCAGGCGCCCAGGGCCAGGAGCACAGTGAGCGGGCAGCGCGGCTCAGCGGGCGGCTGCAGCAGGCCGCACACAGCGTTGTGCGTCCTGTTCCCGGGGAACACGGTGCGAAGGCCGGACTGGGAGCAGCTGGGACACAGGCGCACAGAGCCCTCCCTCAGCCCTCGGCCACCAGCGGCCCCCCCACCCCTACAGCTGCTTCCCGATCTGCTGGGGGTCACCGCACCCGGAGGGACAGGACAGCCCCCTCCCTGGGAGCCACCCGAAGGCCCCAC